>JAJOZX010013810.1:30000-94151 GCA_023014485.1 Bathynomus jamesi
TGAACATTTCCGAACGGCCAACTATCTATTAAATAATATTTTAATGAAGACAATTATTACATCCATTTTTTGTTCCAATCTGTCAATTATTATTAATTAAAGATGTCGAAAAACAAACATTTATTTTTTTCTTATCTTCCAATGTCTTATAATTTATTTATTTATTTTCTGCAGTTTACCTTTTTGTTAACTAACTTGAATAACCTTTATTAATTATTAGTAAAATAAACACACTACTTTTACAATTTACAATGACATAAATAATTGTGAAAATGGACTATATTTATCTTATTTAATTTGGTCCTTAAGCTTTAGGCTTTACTGGGCTCTTAATTAAAACTAAAACGGTTATTAACTATTAATACATAAATTATGAATAAGAATTTATTCTAATTTGTTTTCTACTGTTATTTATCTTTTATTTTATTCTCTAATCTTTATTTTCTTATTTTTACTACTTTTCTCCAAATTTTTTTAGTTTCTCTAATTTTTTCTCTATTTTCACAATTTTCCGTTTTATCGTTCCTATTACCTACAGGGTGTCCACAATGTCTTATCACCCCATTTCTAAATGATTTTCCGTTTCCTTTCAGACCCATTTGAAATGTATGATAGCAGCAACTATACGATTGAACAACGCATATTGGCTAGTACCTGGGTACATGAGCGACCACGTAATGGTGGTCGCTCGTGTACCCAGGACCGATTCAATCGTGCAGCTCCCTTTTGGAGCAGATGGCACGATTGAATCGGTCCTGGAAGTCCGCACGAATATTTTCAATGGTTTTACCATTACGTGGTCACTCATGAACCCAGGTTCTAGTCAATATGCGTTGTTCAATCGTATAGTTGCTGCTAATCACGTATCTCAAATAGGTCTGACAGAAAAACGAAAATCAGTATTTTACTGGAGTAACAAGACATTGTGGACACCCTGTATTGTTATTGCGTGTATAGGCAACTGGGTATAAGTGAGGACGAGTGTGTGATAATTCAGATGTAATGGGGTAAATTTTTGATGAGGTAACACTTTTGGTATCTCGGGACATTAAAATATATTAAAAAATGTGGTAATAATTTTACTATCGGAAAAAAGGATAATTAGGTCACGCTAGGTTAGGTTAGGTTAGTTAAGGTTTGGTTAGGTTAGGCTAGATTAGCGACTACCTCACTATTTAATGCTTTAACAGAAAAAACACCCTTCACAAGCCCTCATTTGCGTCCAAACGCCCTTCTCGGTTCAATGGCGCTAAAGTTAAATTAGGTTAAATTAGATTTGTAAATTACTTCTTTTAAATATGTAGATTTAAAAAAGTCGGTGCCGGTACCTCACTTATACGAAAATGCGCACACGTGTGTGTGTGTGTGTGTGTGTGTGTGTGTGTGTGTGTGTGTGTGTGTGATTCCTTATCTCGTTGCGTGTTGGTTCAGTGTTATCACCCTTAAAGTATATAAATTTACCCTTTAAAAACTGGTCAATAGAGGAAGTCAAATCGGAGAATTTGAGAGAAAGGAAATTTGTTCTTTTGAAACGATCAAATCATTTCAAGTTAAATAAAGAAAATAGTCATTTTTTACAATTTCACTTTATTTTATTGAATTTTTTTTAAAGTTAAAATTAATTTACTTTGTTCAACCTTTGCTTATTTCTGCTATTATTGTCATTATTATTATTATTATTATTATTATTATAAATAGTTAAGCTCTGATCTCAAATAAAGTACAATTTATAGTTTTGAAAATTGTACAGGGTGGGCCGTAAGTTTCCATACATAGGAAAAATAAACATTTTTTTATGGACAACCATTTTTATTTATATAATATGCTCTACATGGTTGCGATTGTTTTGAAAACACATTTCAATACGTGTTCCCCACTGTTGATGAACACGCATTAGCACAGTTGACGTTATGCTTGTAATGGCGTTGGTGATACGTTCCTTTAGATGATTTATGTCTCGTATCTTTTCCTGATACACCATGGCCTTCAAGTGCCCCCAAAGATAGAAATCAAGGGGGGTGAGATCTGGGGATCTGGGAGGCCACTCCACAGGACCACGCCGACCAATCCAAGCATCCGGAAACTGCTGATCCAAATTTTCCTATGTATGGAAACTTACGGCCCACCCTGTATTTTTCAAATTATTTATTTACTCTTAATTCCAATTTAACTCGTTTTTAACTGAATTAAATATGAAAATTTCAGTTTACCTTTACTGGTTTCAATGTTAAGGATTAACATATTCCCTTTTCCATCGTTCTATGCATTTCAAGTTCAGAAATATAAATCTTTTATCCTAACCGAGACTCAAATTATATATGTATAGAAAGTTAATATTATCTACTTACAAATAAATTAAATGTATATATAATATTACTAAATATTAAATAAAAACTTCAATTAAAAAAAAAGGGTTTCGTTGAATCTATTCTACTCCTCATCAGTTCGAAGTTAAGCGTTATAAGAAAAAGTGTTCCTGATAATAACCTTTGAAGAAAATGAGTCTAAATGCCGCTGCGGACCGGTTTTAAATGCAATACAGTACTTTATCTCAAGGATGTACGATAATCCCAACAGAATTTATTCCACTGGTGTAACAGACTCCTCCTCTCGTCTTCTGCAGGAGAAATTGTTACCCGCGTCTCTCTAGACAGAGAGCATCGCGCTGTGTACGAAGTGTCAGTAGAAGTGACAGACGAGGGCCAGCCTCCGAGGAGTGCCAGGGCAACAGTTAGGGTCCTTGTCACTGACGTTAATGACAACTCCCCCACCTTCATAGAACCCCGAGAACCCTCCGTCAGTATCAGAGAAGAACAACCTGCCGGGACGGAGGTTTTGCAGGTAAAATTATTGTTTTTTTTCTTTTCTTTCTTTTTTTTTATGTTTTTGGTACCTCGCTAAGGAAGTCGAGAAAAACTGATCGAATCAGAAGTAATCTTCTTTTGCAGGTGTAAACATTTTCGAGATCTTTTTACAGGTGTACTAATTAACTTCGGATTTGTTATGCATCGTTAACCGAGTAAATTATTAACAAAGTGGATAAATAATTTTTCGTAACTCATCAACAGCTTCACTCATACCAGACTAAGAATAGAAATAGGCACGTTATTCCTCACCTTAGATCAGAGGGTGGGGAACCTGCCGCCCGCGGGAATAATGTGCTATTAAATTAGCGTAATTTAATTGCCAGCGGACAGTTTGATTAGTTAAAGTAATAGAGTATTTACATCTTAATTATATCCCCAAACTGTTTTTAAAGCTACAATTTGCCCATTAGAGACTATTTTAGTTGAAATTTGCCCGCCACACGATAAAGGTTCCTCAACCCTCCGTTTTAGATGGTCTTCATATCAAAAAATCATCTCTTTCATAGGTTTGAAATTATGGAATGATTTAAGCCTACATCTTCAAAATATTTCTAACGTAAATCCGTTTAAAAAATAATTAATTGAAATGAAGTGTAATAAAACAATACCGAAATCGTACGAATGCGTTTAACAATTAATTACTGTATTACTTGTCCGACTGTTGCATTTACTCTTACTTATCTAATCGCTGTAGCTATTTACTATCAATTATAACTATTATAATAACCAAGATTTAATGTATGTTGCCAACAAAATTCATCTCTCATGTCCTCTATAAGGTGGGTTGTGTCCCTTAAAAAATTTACCCTTGCGTTATCTTATATGTAATCAGAATCATAATTAATCCTATGTATATATTACGCAATTATAACACGAAGTTTGTTCTATAATTGCTCGTAAAATTTACGCTACCAAATCGTAACTATCCAAAAATGAAATACTCTCATCTTACAATTAATCTGAGAGCCCAGTAAAGCCTCAAATTTTGGCACTCTGAAATTTCTCAAAAAGGTCGTGTGTGTGTGTGTGTGTGTGTGTGTGTGTGTGTGTGTGTGTGCGTGCGAGGGAGAGTATTCTAAACAAAGTTAATTATCTTCCTTCTTAATTTGTGAAAATATTTAGAAGTTAAACAATGGCACTAATGTGTCAGGAGTTACCAGAAAGATTAAAATATAACCATGGTGGCTCAAAGGTTCATTAAACTGTTGCAACGTTTCAGGTTCGAGCGACGGACAGAGACGAAGGGAATAATGCGTCCATTACTTACTCATTCATCACAACAGAAGACACTGACGATGATGGCGCATTCACCATTAATCCGATGACCGGAAGCATCACCACCACCAGGGTAAATAAACCACAAACAACTTTGCTACAACCACAGAACCACACTCAAACACCGCGTCCCGTTAGGTCGGAGAAGACGCGGCAACATTATAAAGAGGGGAGGAGGCTAATTTTGAGGGATGGGGGAATTTGGGGGGGGGGGGTCTTCCACGGGATGCTTAATGACTTTGATAAGATTTGTTTTTGCCCAAATACTTCGAAGGTACATTAAGCAAATTTCTTTCGGGCATAACTCGCTCTCTCAAATGGCAGTACAATATATATATATATATATATATATACACAAACTCAGAATGGTTCCCTGAGAACTGTTTTATTGTGAAATTCATCCCATATATATATATATATATATATATATATATATATATATATATATATATATATATATATATATATATACTTAAAAAAATCTTTGCTCGAGGCTTGGATTTCAAATTACCACGTTCCAAAAACTTCTCAAAATTTTAGATCACACTGAATTTTCAAATGAATTTTTTTTTCAACTTTTGGACACTGATAAAACCTCATCTAAAAACTAATTACTAACTAGGCCTATAAGTAGTACTTCAGTACTTTTAAACTGCACTAAAAATTCTTCCCGCTTATTTCAAAGAGAGAGAGAGAGAGAGAGAGAGAGAGAGAGAGAGAGAGAAACCGCTCTCCGACACCACTCCGAGAAAAGACAATATTTACAGAAAAGATAAAGGCAAAGACGTCCTTTTCCTTAATGAACAGGATTACATTAACGAAGGAGAACATACAAAACGATACGGAATTTTAAAAGACTCGTGAAAAAAGGTTATTTTCTTTAGTTTAGAAGACACTAAATGGATTTTCTTAATTAATTTTTAGACCAGCAAAAGTCCTCACATGGACTCCCCGAAACCACGCAGACTCGCATGGAGTCCTCAAAACCACGCAGACTCGCATGGACTCCCAAATCACGCAGACTCGCATAGATTCCCCAAAACCACGCATGAACTCGCATAGACTCCCCAAAACCACGCATGGACTCGCATAGACTCCCCAAAACCACGCATGGACTCGCATAGACTCCCCAAAACCACGCATGGACTCGCATAGACTCCCCAAAACCACGCATGGACTCGCATAGACTCTCCAAAACCACGCATGGACTCGCATAGACTCCCCAAAACCACGCATGGACTCGCATAGACTCCCCAAAACCACGCATGGACTCGCATAGACTCCCCAAAACCACGCATGGACTCGCATACTCCCCAAAACCACGCATGGACTCGCATAGACTCCCCAAAACCACGCATGGACTCGCATAGACTCCCCAAAACCACGCATGGACTCGCATAGACTCCCCAAAACCACGCATGGACTCGCATAGACTCCCCAAAACCACGCATGGACTCGCATAGACTCCCCAAAACCACGCATGGACTCGCATAGACTCCCCAAAACCACGCATGGACTCGCATAGACTCCCCAAAACCACGCATGGACTCGCATAGACTCCCCAAAACCACGCAGACTCGCATAGGACTCCCCAAAACCACGCAGACTCGCATAGGACTCCCCAAAACCACGCAGACTCGCATAGACTCCCCAAAACCACGCAGACTCGCATAGACTCCCCAAAACCACGCATGGACTCGCATAGACTCCCCAAAACCACGCATGGACTCGCATGACTCCCCAAAACCACGCATGGACTCGCATACTCCCCAAAACCACGCATGGACTCGCATAGACTCCCCAAAACCACGCATGACTCGCATAGACTCCCCAAAACCACGCATGGACTCGCATGACTCCCCAAAACCACGCATGGACTCCCCAAAACCACGCATGGACTCGCATGGACTCCCCAAAACCACGCAGACTCGCATGGACTCCCCAAAACCACGCAGACTCGCATGGACTCCCCAAAACCACGCAGACTCGCATGGACTCCCCAAAACCACGCAGACTCGCATGGACTTCCCAAAACCACGCAGACTCGCATGGACTCCCCAAACCACGCAGACTCAACTTACCAATCAGAAACAATTTTATCAGACTGCACAATTACAGTTATAATATTGTCAAGTTTCATTCTCGTATTGGTGTGAATTCTCCAACGAAATTAGTGATATCACTAATGCTTTTTCCCACTGTACGAATGTGCGTTCAGTTCCAACGTCCAGTACTTGTTTACTGATATTCCCTCTTCCGAAGGGTTACGTGACTTACGTCGTGGTCACGTACCACCATCGTTTCCTGTTAGAACAGCGAGGTTAAGCAACGCTGGCTCTGTTCGGAAGTTGGATGGGTGACCGTCCTCCGTGTTCAGATGATATAGCGACCCATGGGTTCGGATTCCATGTAAAGTTATTGGTCTCCTCTGTCACGAGATCTTTGCCGTTATAAAAGAAAGTTAAATCACCCCAAATATTATTTATTTTTCCTTTCCCAAAGCAATCTAGACAATCCGATTAAGTTACACGAATCAGATGATAACTGATCTTGAGTCTAAATAAAAAAAGATTTTCAACAATGAGCTTCTTCACTCATTTAATTACAGTATAGCAAACCCATTTCATTCCTTTCCTTTGCTACTATACAAATGAATGTGGCTACACGGGACTTTTCATTCAGGTGTTTAATTCTCAGAATAATTGTTTAGAATTAATAATACTTTATAGGTTTAACAAAATGTTAACTTCCTTCTTAATGGCTAAAAGTCACGTGACTGAGATGACCCACAGATTTACGTGGAATCCGAACTATCCAAAGGTCGCTACATCATCCGGAGCGCGGCGGATTATTCATCCAGCTATTACCCAGCCCCAACGTCGCTTAAGTTCGCTGATCTAACATGGCGAAGACGGAGTCCTTCATTTAACAACATTCTGTAGAATTAGATAATATAGAAATAAACGTAAATACTTCATTCACAGAGTAGAAAAAGATAAATTTTACATGCCCATAACATACACTGACATTTAAGCAAACGCATAAAAACAAGACCTCAAAAAATTCTTAACCCCACCCACTACGGACTCCAAGTTAACTTCAACAACAACAACTTTCAATAATCGTTAGTCCTAAATATATATATTTTTTTTCCAACTACAAAGAAAAACCTAAGTTTGTTTATAGTCTTTATCAGGAGTTCCAAAGTTTATTTCCTTCTCTACACAACCAACAGCAGAACGGAAAACGTACTGTACCATTGCCCAAATTCTTTTTGGACCATTATTTTACAGGCTGCATTATTGAACTACTTATTAGTATACTACTAAGTAAAAAAAGCATGTAAAGTATATAATTTATTATTATTGTGTATATATATTTATCATTATTCAGTTTAAAAGAAACATGGATTAGGTATATATTATATTAGTATGGTTCAGTGGTACACAGGGGTGTAGTGCTGCGGGAGCGCCGCTCCCGCACCTCCAATTCATCCAAATTTTTATTTACTTTTTCTTAGTTGATACTCGGAAGTTGGGAACAAACAGACTGAGATGAAAGCACTGACTTCTAATTGTCATTTCAAATTTTTAATATTCCAAGTCTAAGTGAAGTATTATTATTATTATTATATTCCTTAGAGCTCCTGCACCTTAAAATTTGTCACTACACCCCTGGTGGTCCACGTACCACAGTTTGGGAATCTCTCTCTTATGATCTTGGGTGAATGTAGTTATAAAATATAGTTTGAGAGTCCAGCTTGACAATATAACTTTACAGTAGATCAGCATAAACACGTATCCATACCAATACTTTCCACCCTTCTCCCAACAAAATTATGCACGCAAGCAAATCTGGTATACGAGATCACTGCTTCTCATTCAACCATGCATTCTTTCACATCCTACCTGCAGTTCGAAACCATAGAGACAGAAGAGGCAACGTTGAACAATATTAGTAACCTCTGTACCCTAGAATAATTATTCATAAACAACCGCCGTCCTTTAATTAGATGAACGTAGTACTACGGTGGTCCTCAAGAACTTCATATAACAATTTAGTCTTTTAAGTTTCAGTGCCGAAACGTTTTTGCCAATATATTGTGTATATACAATAACCGTAGATTAATTTTAATCCCAAAACTGAAGTAAAACGTGCAGCACAGAGGAGGGTTCGTCCCTGAGTCACAGGAACGTCTTTCTATTCACTACACCATCCAGGAAACAAAAAAATACTTTTCAAGTGTATCTTTTGAGCTTATCTTGTTTTATCATGAGCTTTATCAGAAATACAATAGTAACCGCTCATTAATTATTATTTTATCATTATAGAAAATTGCATGAAAAAAAAGATATCCTCAAAAGCTACACTTGAAAGATGTTTTAGTTTCCTGAATCGTATAATGGATAGAGATGTGTACTTGGGTCGTGGCCCTGCGACGCAGGGACGAACCCTTCTCTGCGCTGCACGTTTTTTCTTCAGCTCCGTACAAGCGTACATACCCGTGTCGCCAAGAAAAGTGTACACTTTTTTCAGTGGGTTAGCAAAACCACAATTTCAAGGATAGCTAAATGAAACAGAAATTAGAAAACCTTTTAAAACTGTCGTTAAAATGAAAGGTAGTTTATTTAAATCTTATGAGTATTTTTATAAATCCAACTTTCACAACAGTTGTTAAAAAATAAGCTGACAATACGAAATTAGAAAAAATTGCTAAATTAATGTCACTCAATAGTCAAATCGTAATTTTACGGTGAACTTTGGAGTCATTCGTCAATTAAGGATAGGCCTAGATTGGGCTAGTTGGTGCATTGTTCTGGGTTGTAGAGGGCTAGGCTAGGCAGGCTAATGAGTGAAGTACGCCTAGGCTTAGACACTATTGCCGTTACAGTAATCAGTTTTGATTTGGCAGCTAGCGAAGAAAATTTGTTGATTCTCTTATTTTGTGCGAGTTATTGTAGCAGAATAAACTGAGGAAGACAAACATATGCTGTCAAACTTCATTAAAAAAAAAAAAAGGATTTCGGCGCTGAAAGAATATTAAAACAGTTTAACAGACAAAATATTCAAGTGGTCAATTAACTTCGAGAGTACATTTTTTAACAGCATGGAATGAACTCGATCAAGACACCATTTATTCAGCAGTTCGCCAGTGGCGTACAAGGCCACAATTGATCATTGATAATAATGGAGGACCCATTGAACACTCGCTGCGTTAATGTTCTATTAAATTTGTTTTTGTTCATTGTAAACTTCTTCAATGTTCAGTGAAGTCTCTAATTACCATCCTTGTCAAGTTTATTTTACTACTGTTCACGTTTCAAGTTGAATTTGTCAAAAGACTACTCAACCAATTCAAATAAACTACCACTCATTATAAGGACAATATAAAGGGTTTAATATTTTTCTGTTCCATTTAGTTATCCTTGGAATTGTGGCTTTGTTGGCCCGGTGAAAAGGGTGGTCACTTTTGGGACAGTGTGTGTGTGTGTGTGTGTGTGTGTGTGTGTGTGTGTGTGTGTGTGTGCTGTTGATCGGGAGGTCGCGAGATCGAGTTCGGGGAAGGACTTTGTAATTTCTGATCAACCATTATGGGTCGTGATTCGAATTCTACATTAAACCGTAGGTCTAAGGTGGAGCAACACGCTTGAACTTCGTCAAAATGAACAATTCGAGCGGAAGCGAAACCAAGTATAATCATATATATATAATATATATATATATATATATATATATATATCAGGTCATCCCATAAGTAATGTCGTTTTTTACGATAGATTAAGTTTAAACTAGTCCTACTCGGTTTAAGCATAAATTTTCCGAAGGTTATATCTAAGAGGAGATCTATCGTGTTTCGCTACATACTTTACAGGCCTTGACCAGTGAAGACGTGTGTTTTGCTTTATGTGAACCCCTCATAAACATGGCGGTATCAGAAGAGCATATTAGGCATATAATGCTTTACGAGTTCAAAAAAGGGAATAGTGCTACTGAAGCAACGCGAAACATTCAGGAAGTTTATGGCAACGATATTCTGCATGTGAGGAAATGTCAAAGATGGTTTCAAAAGTTTAGGAATGGTGACTGCTGTTTGACAGATGCAGCACGCTCTGGACGCCCTGCTGAGTTTGATGATGACCCGCTGTTAACTGCATTTGAAGAAGACTGTTCAACAACTGTCGAAGAATTGGCCCAGAAACTCAATTCATCCCCGTCCACCATCCATCGACATTTGTAACAACTCGGGAAAGTGCCAAGTTAAGAAAATGGGTGCCACATGAATTGTCGGTCGACAATCTGAGGGTGCTGGTAAACATTAGCACAGCTCTTCATTTCCGTGAACTCCAAGATCCATTTTTGCACCGTTTAGTGACTGGTGATGAAAAGTGGATACCGTACCAGAATGTTAAGCGCCGTCGACAGTGGGTTTGTGCCGGAGAACCAGCGACACCACAGCCAAAACCAAATCTTCACCCTCGGAAGGTGCTGCTTAGTATTTGGTGGGATAAAAGTGGTGTAATACACTTTGAAACCTTACTACACAACCAAACAATCACCGCTCAAGTCTACTGTCAACAAATGGATCGATTGAACACTGCACTAAAAGAAAAGAGACCTTCTTTGGTTAATCGGAAAGGAATCGTGTTCCACCACGACAACGCACGTCCTCATACCGCTCGAATCACTTCCGCAAAAATTGAGGAGCTTGGGTGGGGAAAAACTTCCACATCCTCCAGACCTTGCGCCTTCAGATTATCATCTCTTCAGGAGTCTGCAAAACTATCTTGACGAGAAACAGTATACTTCTTTAGATGACCTGCACACCAGTCTTTGTAAGTTTTTTGCCTCAAAACCGCCTGAATTTTATAAACATGGCATTGAAAAGCTTGTAGGACGTTGGCAGTGTCGTTGATTCCGATGGAAAATATATACTACAGGGTGTCCCATAAGTCCGGCATCATAGGAGAAATTAATATTTTTCTATTTCTACAAACCATAATTCATATGCTCGGGATACCAATTTCCCGTCCACCATTCTGTTCAGTGACGAGGCTGTTTTTTATGGAAATGGTGAGGTAAATCGACAGAACACCCGCTACTGGTCTCAAAACAACCCTCACTGGTATACCTCTTCAAAGGAACAAGGTGCATCTCGGGTGATGGTACGGTGTGGCATTTGGAAGGATCGCATCATAGGCCCCCCTCTTTTTCGATGAACATGTCACTGGAGGCAACTACCTACGTATGCTCAAGGAAGAAGCATTTCCTAGTGTCTTGAACGAAGAAGGAAATTTCCCAACATGGTTCCAGCAAGACGGCGCTCCTGCACATTACAGCACCAAAGTAAGGGAATACCTGTACCAACAATTCCCTGGTCATTGGATAGGACGTCGAGGGCCTGTGGAATGGCCAGCTAGAAGCCCGGATCTCACGCCACTAGATTTTTATCTCTGGGGCCACTTGAAAGCGCTGGTATACGCAGAGAAAATTAGGAGTGTTGAACATTTGCGGCAGCGCATTATTGGGGCATGTAACACCATTACTCCTGACATCATTCACCGTGTGCTTGCTGACTGGGTATCACGTCTGAATTTGTGTATTGAAAACAATGGTGGACATATTGAGCACGTTCTGTAAATAAAAGCTTTTGTTTTGCCTTTTTTAATTATTTTTCCTATGATGCCGGACTTATGGGACACACTGTAGATTAAAAAGTTTGTTGAGTTTTTTTTTGTCTTTCAAATTCCGATCTAAAAAACGACATTATATATATATATATATATATATATATATATATATATATATATATATATATATATACACTATATGATCAAAAGTATTCGGACACCGCATGGTTTTGGGAAAAATGGTTTTATTATGGCATTTAGTAACCAGTAGGTCCACCCTTTGCTTTTATTACAGCGTCAACACGTCGAGGCATACTTTCCACCAGTTTTCGGTAAGTCTGTGCAGGAATGGCTCGCCATTCCTCTTGCAGAGCTGATGCAAGGGATGCAAGTGAAGCCGTGCGTGGTGTGCGGTTTCGTATCCGTCGCTCTAGTTCGTCCCACATGTGCTCGATTGGGTTGAGATCGGGCTCTGAGCAGGCCAGTCTAACAAATCCACCTTATTTCACGAAACCAGTCCTGCACACGCTTTGCAGTATGGCAGGGAGCTCGATCCTGTTGAAACAAACAATGGCCATCTCCGTAGTATTGCCACAGTGTAGGGAGGGCCGAATTGTCCAGAACGTCGAGATAAACGTCAGCGTTCATGGTAGTGGGTATAACAACCAACGGGCCGAGCCCTAGCCAGGAAAAACAACCCCATACCATGATGGACCCTCCACCGAACTTCACCGTTGGACGTACACAGTCAGGAAGAAGCCGTTCTCCGGGCTGTCGCCACACCCAAACACGCCCATCAGACTGGAAGAGTGAATACCGCGACTCGTCGCTCCAAAGAACAGTTTTCCAGTCCTCCACGGTCCAGGAACGACGGGAGACACACCAGGCCAAACGACGCGTGGCATTAACTTTTGTAATCAGTGGCTTGTGTACAGCTGCTCTACCATAATAACCGAGTCTGTGCATCTCTCTGTGGATAGTTACAGTACTAACGGAGGTACCGGATGCTCTTCCTACCTCCTCAGCGATGGAAGCGGCAGAGGACGTGCGGGACTTCTTGACATGTCGTACCAGACTTCTTCTATCACGTTCCGTCAGTTTGCGTGGTCGTCCGGAACGTTTTTTCGCGTTAGTTGCACCGTCGTGCTTCCATCTCATGATAACATGAGACCAATTTTTGTCAGTGGAAATCTTAATGCCGAAAGGTATCTTAACATGTTGCAAGAAGAGATTTTCCCATCCCTGCTAAACGAGGAAGGTAACTTCCCAGTTTACTTCCAGCAAGATGGAGCTCCACCTCCTCATGGTCTTCACGTGCGTCGGTATTTGGATCAGCAGTTTCCGGATGCTTGGATTGGTCGGCGTGGTCCTGTGGAGTGGCCTCCCAGATCCCCAGATCTCACCCCCCTTGATTTCTATCTTTGGGGGCACTTGAAGGCCATGGTGTATCAGGAAAAGATACGAGACATAAATCATCTAAAGGAACGTATCACCAACGCCATTACAAGCATAACGTCAACTGTGCTAATGCGTGTTCATCAACAGTGGGGAACACGTATTGAAATGTGTTTTCAAAACAATGGCAACCATGTAGAGCATATTATATAAATAAAAATGGTTGTCCATAAAAAAATGTTTATTTTTCCTATGTATGGAAACTTACGGCCCACCCTGTATATAATATATATATATATATATATTTATATATATTATATATTATATATATATATATTATATATATATATATTATATATATATATAGGGTGTCCGAGAATTATTTGTACAATTTTTGGCTGTTATTAAAAGTCAACCATGAAGTGTAGAAATTCCAATGTTGTGCCATTTTACAGAGAATCTCTAAGTTTTTTCTGATACCACGTTTTGACAAGTTTTTTAGAAATGTACGCGGGTGACAGACATTGATGATTTAAAAGCAAGAATCACAGCTGCTATTGAGCGAATTGATGTGGATATGCTGCAGCGTACATGGCAACATTTGGAGTATCGATTGGATGTTTTGCGAATCACTAATGGTGCACATATCGAATGTTTGCAACAACGTTACTTTAATAAAAGAAACTTTTGAAAATACAAATTCTAAATAATCTTGTTTAAGAATTTTACGTGTGTTATCAAGAATTTTATTAAAAGATGAAATTGTACAGATAATGTTCGGACACACTGGAATTTCTAAAAAACTTGTCAAAACTTGGTATCATAAAAAACTTAATGAGATTCTCTGTAAAATGGGACAAACTGGAATTTCTACACTTCATGGTTGACTTTTAATAACAGCCAAAAATTGTACAGATAATTCTCGGACACCCTGTGTGTGTGTATATATATATATATATATATATATATATATATATATATATATATATATATATATATATATATATATATATATATATATATATATATATATATATATTTATTTATTTCTGGTTAGACGAATTAAATGAATACATTACAAAAACACATTTTATGAGCCTACTTTCATATCTAAATTGAATATAGGCTTTTTAATAACTTGATTAATTGTCTTTCTACGTAAAATTAATATTTTACACAAGAAAAATAAAGTAAATAATGAAGTTATCGAAACAATTCAGCGAGGAAAAAAATTTAAAATGAAAATTTTCAATTTTTTTCGGAGAATTTCTTTCCGCTGTACATATTTGAGCACACCCAAAAATATAAAGAAAGCAGATAATTCCTAAATGGGAAGTGGGTAGTATTTCAATTTACACATTCTAATCCGTTTTCTTTTCTCAACACGAAATTACCCTTCTCTTCCTTTCCAGGTTTTAGACCACGAAGCCAAATCCATCTATCAAGTTGTGGTCCAAGCGAGTGATCAAGGAAATCCGCCGAGGTCCGTAAACAAGACGATTCGAATCGATGCGCTAGATTTGAACGATAACCGGCCCACATTTTTGTCGTCTTCTCTGACTTTCACCGTCAGGGAAGGAATAGATGTTGGAGCGGAAGTTGGTCAGGTGATGGCGGTAGATAGAGACGGAGGCGATAATGGAAGAGTCACGTATACCATTTTATCCGGAAACTTTAATGGTACATTTGATATTAACAGAACGACAGGACAACTTTTCACTACCAGAGAAGTCGATTACGAAATGATGTCTGAATATATGCTGCAGGTGAAAGCGGTTGATTCGTCGTCCGTGAACCCCCAAAGTTCAATTATTAACGTTAAAATCCAGGTGGAAGACATAAACGATCAATCACCCGTGTTCAAAGATGACCCAATTTTATTTTCGATAAGCGAGAGTTTAACCATCGGTTCACCTGTTTGGAATTTCACTGCTGTGGATTTGGACTCTGGATCTAACGGAGAGGTTCAATATTCTCTCACTCAGCAAACGCCTAAAAAGGTTTTTAAGTTAGACGCTTCGACCGGCGTACTTACATTAATGACTCCTTTAGACTACGAAGAGATTCAAGAGTTCCTTTTGGTTGTGACAGCGACGGACCAACCAGTCAATGAAGACGAAAAACTGAGGTCTTCGGTAACTGCAAGAATACTAATAGAGGATTATAATGATAACGCTCCCACTTTCGTGTCCAGAAACAGAGTTGATATTATGGAAGACGAACCTGTTGGTTTTCCCGTTTTGCATTCGAGAGCCACGGACGAAGACTCGCGAGACAACGGACGTGTAACTTACATCATAAACTCGGGCAATGCAGAAGGACACTTCGATCTGGATTACGACACGGGAATCCTTATCATAGCCAAACCCCTCGACAGGGAGAAGACTAGTCATTATCAATTAAATGTAACGGCGTCCGACCATGGACAGCCACAGAAGTCCGCTCTCCAGACAATCGAAGTGTTCATAGTAGATGTGAATGACAATTCACCCAAATTCAGCCAAGCTATTTACAAAGCCAACGTTTCTGAAGGGTCATCACCAGGAACTCACGTAACAAGAGTCACAGCGTCAGACAGAGATCACGGGTCCAATGGCAATCTCACTTACATAATTCCTGCAGGAATTGGAGACAACAAATTTCGAATCAACCCTTCTACTGGAGAAATCAGAACGGTGGCAACATTGGACAGAGAAGAAAAGGAAGAATATTCTTTGACGGTCTACGTTCGAGACGGGTCTTTTCCTGCTTTGTACGACACAGCATCGGTATTGGTTTCTCTGACGGACATCAACGACCACGCGCCAGAATTCAGAGACTCTTGCTATCCTCTCCGAGTTCCAGAGAACACAGATCTATCCGTCATCCATACAGTGTTGGCGACTGACCGCGACTCGGGACTAAATGGAGAAGTGACGTATTCCATCATAGGGGAGACTCGGCTAACAAATTCAACATAGATTCATACTCTGGTCAACTGTCCTCGAAACCTTTGGACAGAGAGACGCGAGGAAAGTATTTTCTTGTGATCACAGCGGAAGACAGAGGGGAACCCCCACAGAGAGGCGTGTGCAACATCACAATAACGGTAGAAGACCAGAACGACAACGATCCCCAGTTCTTGCAGAATAAGTATACGATGACAGTGCCTGAAAACACTCCCCTCGAAACTACCGTCCTGCAAGTGCAAGCGAGGGACAAAGATCAAGGAGACAATGCCCGAATCACTTATTCAATCAGCAATGAAACGCAGTGGCTCTTCAAAATAGATAATGAAACTGGAGTTATTACGACTGCTGGTTAGTTAGTTAGTTATTCATTTGTTATATGTTACTGTATTACTTATATATTACTTCATTTCATCACATTTTTTGAATGAGCTCGGAAAGTTTGACGATATGTTGAGTTTGACGATATGTTGAGTTAAGGAAAACCTAGTTAGAATTATTAACTACAATATTTTAAACGCAAATATAAAACTGCAAGGAAAAAATCATGGATGTGGGTGCCACCTGTGCGATAATTATGACAATAAATATAATGGATTTTTTTTTTTTTTTAACAGGTATTTGGATCGCGAGAAACAAAATTTTTACAGCTTCGAAGTTCGGGCAACTGATGGGGGTAGTTATGACGCTAGGTCTGAAAGTGCTCAAGTCCAAATTACTGTATCGGATATCAACGACAACCAACCGATGTATAAAGAGTACCCGTTCAAAGTGTTAGTTCCTCTCTATAAGCAACCGGGCCAGCAACTCGTTAAGGTTGAGGCTAAAGACGGAGACGAAGGAGTCAATGCCGAAATAGTTTACAGGTGAGTTAATTATATGGATATATTATTCTCTATATTCCTATTATATTATTCTGTCTATTCATATAATCTAATACAGAAATATATGGGCCATGTCGTGGTCACATCGCAACAGCGCTTCTCGTTAGATCAGCGAAGTTAAACGATATTCGGTCTGGGTAGTAATTGGATGGGAGACCATCCTCCGAGTTCCAGATGACGTAGCAACACTCATATAGTTCAGATCCCACATAAAGTTGTATGTCCCCTCCGTCACACGACTCTTACCGTTACGGAGGAAGTTAGATAACCTCAAATATTAAGATCGGGTGGGGTCAATTCAGAGCCATTTTCCGCAACCAATGGCGTCCGGCAGGGAGGGATATCTCCCTATTTATTCAATGTACTGTATATATAGACACACTATCTTTTTTAATGAATACTCGTAAAGTAGGTTGCTATCTTGGCACAAAAATTGTTACAAACAAACAACAACCTTTATTTCGGACTCAACAGGTACAAACATTATACACATTGTCCATACAAGGTTAAGTAATGGTTGTCTGGAGCAGTGACTATGTAGGCCAATAAAACACTATAAATAATGAACATACAGTTGTCTCCGCCAATGACAAGATTCTTATTAACTGACTCACCAAGCCTAGTGATGAATCTACTCGTATATACAAAATTGCCTTTTTTAGAGTTTTAATTTTTTAAACTTTGGAGATTTTATTCTCTTACACACACACACACACGAGCTGAATGTGCTTCTTTGAGAAGAATATTACACCAAATAGTCATCTAATAACTTTAAGTTTGCTTAAATATATTATTTTTTTATCGTTTCATATTTTGTCAGGCACACCTTAAACCTGTTTCTTGTTCCGCTTTGATTTTAAAGTGGACATTTTAGATTTAACCAAAAATTTAAGTTAACTCCTAAGTTACTTATGTAATTCCAACTTATTTTATAATTTTTATTTTCAAAAGTATATCATATGTTCATCAATTTTATCATGCAATTATAAATATTTTTCCATTATCAGTGAGGACGGTAGTACATTAACCGTTATCAGTGAGGACGGTAGTACATTAACCGTTATCAGTGAGGACGGTAGTACATTAACCGTTATCAGTGAGGACGGTAGTACATTAACCGTTATCAGTGAGGACGGTAGTACATTAACCGTTATCAGTGAGGACGGTAGTACATTAACCGTTATCAGTGAGGACGGTAGTACATTAACCGTTATCAGTGAGGACGGTAGTACATTAACCGTTATCAGTGAGGACGGTAGTACATTAACCGTTATCAGTGAGGACGGTAGTACATTAACCGTTATATATATAAATCACATACATAGAAAACAATTTCCAGCCTATACTTAAAATATTTACCTACAACAAGTTGTAGTCACGAGAACACCACCAACTATCAACGCTACCACAACATTTGCTCCAGAGTTGAGAGTTTTCTTTGAAATAGACTTAAATACACTTTCTGTATATATAGGCGCCTCGGTGGTGTAGTGGTTAGCGTCGCTGACTACGAAACCATCGGCCCCGGGTTCGAGACCCGACGGCAGCCGGCGCGCAGCAAAAACCCAGCTGTTCATCCTTCCACACAATAAAGAAAGTGGTTGGTAGATAAATGGGTGCCCTAGTGGTTAAGACGCTGGGCTGCTGATGGGGTGGTTCGGATTCCACGTTAAACTGTAGGTCTAAGGTGGAGTGAAAAGCTTGACCTTCGTCAGGATGAACAATTCGGGCGGAGTTATATTATGAAATGGCCATTTTTCAAATTCTGTAGGATGATCGTATCACTTTCATTTCATGCTAGGGGATCTTAACAGTTTTAATACACCTACATACACATATGCCAGCGACTAACAGCTCACTAAGTAACACAGTTTCCCTTATACTTGACATGAAGAGTGAGGTCGGGGGTTCGACTCCCGATGATGCTGTTAACAATAATGCAAGGAGTTAGCGCAATGGACCGCATTAGTCTGGCCTGGGCGTTGTAGCAGTTTCTGGCCTTCCTCGCTCATTATTATTTTACACACACACACACACACATATATACTGTCTTTCCTCTTTCAATGATTCAGCAGTGTAGCTTACGGTAAAACTTGGGAGTTATTAATTTAAAGGTCCTGAGTTCGAATTCCTCCATGAACTTTATATTCCAACAATTAAGGTGCTTCTGTACTTCTTCCTTAGTAGGGTGGTAGTTTGGACCCAAATTAAAGCAGTAGGTCCCCTCCGTCAGACGAGTTTATAGCTGTTACGACGCTTCGATTTTCTTTACAGTCTTGTCAACAAACCTTCAAACAATAAATTTCGGATCGATTCAGAAAGCGGTGGCGTCACCGCCGTCACCCAACTCAGTTTAGAAAGCGGACGAGTATTCCACCTGGAAGTAGTCGCCAGAGACAAGGGGAATCCTCCCCAGTCGTCCACGGGGTTGATCGAAATCCACATCGGGGATACGAGCTCATCCACGAGCCTTCAGTTTCAGAACTCTTCTTATTCCGTTGATCTGGAAGAGAACGCCTACGAAGGATCAGATGTTGTTCAGGTACAAGTTAGATTAAACTCTGCTAGGTTGTTAGGTTAGGTTATTATTAATGTCCGTGAAATGCTCTATCAACGAAACGTCCGTACAATAATAATGATCAGATGAAACGTTTTGAACAAAAAATTCTCGTGTTGACAAATTTCATGATCCAGAATCAAAATGGACGTCCAAGTAAATTTTTGAAGTTTTAAAAATTTCTTCCGCACTTAATGGCTTTCAAAATAATCTAAAATCAAATATGAATTATCCTTAACATTTTGATTACTGTAGGTATACAAAGGAATCTTTAATATGAAGGTGCTAATCACACTACTAAATTTCATCATGTAGTAGTGATGATATAATGTACAGTTTCGAAAAAAGTTCAACCAGAAACGCGAGATTTTTAAAAACCCTAAAAAATTACTAATTGGTAATATTCTGATTTTCTTTGTTTTATTCTTCATGGTAAGAGTAATAAAGTTCCAGAAACAAATTCAGAAATCTTTACTGTTCAAAAAATACTGTTCAATTTTAAGTATTACATCTAAAGAACTACCAAATACGAGGCAATGAGCGTTACCTTTTATGGCAATAATTACTTATATAACCATTATTTAATACCAGTGATGTAGTCGAGACCACCATGACCGAGACCTAAGCACCCGAGACCGAGACCAGAAAAAAGGCCTGAGACCGGTCTCGAGTCCATCACTGGTTAATACTGATTTGCACGAACTTCAATTAAGTAAATATTTATAATTTTAAAGAAGGCAAAAATGTATTTTTTTTAGAAAGGTTTTTCAGGAAAAATGAAAAAAATAGGATATGGTGAGAATAATGATGAGGGAGAGGAACTAATACCCCCTCCTCCCCAAGATTTTCCTTTTTAAATTCAATACAAAAGTTTCACTGAGAAGCATTTTTGCCCTTAAACTTGTTTCCATATTCCAAATATCAATTACTCCTTCGTACGAGAGAGATTTCATTCGTGTCTCAAGTGTGAAATTACGTTTTTTGTAGTAAAAATTATCGTGTCTTAGGTTCACTGAATGATTTACTTGGTTGGTTGATATAATCTCCATAATTAACCGATTAGTAATTTATTTTTATGCTTTTGAGAAACTTTACGTTGCTAGGCGAATTTTTTTTTTTTAATTACATGAATATTAGGCCTACATGCTCAAGCTTTCATAAATATTTTATCGCCAACGCCCAAAAATTTCTCCAAGAAGTTAAATTATAAATAGGTTAATGCTGTTGTACGAGTAATACATTTTATATACTTCGAAAGATTTCTATTAACGTAATTTCATACGTTGTTACATATATATAAATACTTAAAAATTGTCTTAAAATAGGATTCTTGAATAATATTCGTTTATTCATTTAGGCTATGTTCAGTATTCATAGTATTTCATAGGCCTAGGTAATCACTGTTCTAGACAGATAGTACTTAAACATAAATGGACCACTTGTATACTTTTTGAATTTGTCCAATCTGAAATAAAGACTTTTTTGTTTGTTTGTTCATCAATTACTTTATTTCTTCTTTGCTTAGGTCGTGGCTGTACGATCGGATGGTCGCCGTCAACGGATTACGTACAGCTTCGGGTCTGGCAACGAACACAATGTATTCGAAATGAACAGCAACAACGGTTTGATTCGGGTCAGAGATCCGTGGAAATTGGATTACGAGGCTTTATCGGAAATCAGATTAACCGTGATGGCTCAGGCGGAGGGAGAACCCCCTTTGTACGCTTACACGAGCGTCCACATTCATTTGGTTGACATGAATGACAACGCGCCGAAGTTCACGCAGGACCAGTACGTGTCGTCCGTGTGGGAAGGGAACAATAAAGGCACGTACGTCATGCAAATCTCCGCAACGGACGACGACACTGGTCAGAATTCAAATATCGTTTATGATATCGTTGATGGCAACCATGACAACGCTTTCGTCATTGATCCTCCGTTCTCTGGAATAGTCAAAACGAACATCGTCCTCGATAGAGAGATAAGAGACGCCTATAAATTGACGATCATTGCAACTGACGAAGGAGCGGCGCAGCTGACGGGAACTTGCACTCTTCGTATCAACATCGTCGACATAAACGACAACCAACCAACTTTTCCTCCCCATTCTGTCGTTCAAGTGTCTGAAAGTGAGTACTTATTTATACCAATGGTTCCCAACTTTTTTCTAGCCGCGACAACCTAAACTGTCCCCAAATGTGTTGCGTCACCCCACCTACTTAACTCCCCAATAATAAAAGTGAAATTAGTTGAAAGTTACTAGATTACCTTTAATGTGATATATGAACCACTTTTCTGTGTAGTTTCTTGATAATTTTCCTTATATATTTTTTTTAAATATTATTATCGCTTGCTGATTTCTCTCATGCCGCGGCACCCACGTTGGGAACCATTGCCTTGTGCACTCTTATGAACTTTTAGTATCTTTTTATTACTCCTTCCACCCTTAAAGAAGTTCAAAACACATTAATTCTAACCAAAGTAGTTCAAAACCATATTAATTCTAACCGAAACAGCCCAAAACCGTATTAATTCTAACCGAAGAAGTCCAAAACCGTATTAATTCTAAATGAAGCCACTCAAAACAGTATTAATTCTAACTGAAGAAGCTCAAAACAGTATTAATTCTAACTGAAGAAGTTCAAAACAGTATTAATTCTAACTGAAGAAGTTCAAAACAGTATTAATTCTAACTGAAGAAGCTCAAAACAGTATTAATTCTAACTGAAGAAGCTCAAAACAGTATTAATTCTAACTGAAGAAGTTCAAAACAGTATTAATTCTAACCAACAATGCTTTGAAAACAAAATACTAACAAAATGCGATAGTTTTAGTAAACTAGATCAATCGCATTAAAGGAATTAAAGTTGAACAGTTTGAACGCACCTTTCCGTCGATAATGGAAATATCATCTTTGTATTTCTTCATTTCATATAGAAATTAAGACACTCTCGAGATATTTACTAAAACTACTTCAGGTAATGAATGTAAAATCACGAACATTTTACTCATTAATTACTTAATTAATGATTCTATTCCGCATCACAGATTCTGAGGTTGGTACTCTGATCACGACT
This sequence comes from Bathynomus jamesi, assembly GCA_023014485.1. Taxonomy (NCBI): domain Eukaryota; kingdom Metazoa; phylum Arthropoda; class Malacostraca; order Isopoda; family Cirolanidae; genus Bathynomus; species Bathynomus jamesi. Next base: position 52,632 of record JAJOZX010013810.1, read on the forward strand.
ATAACGGCCAATGACGTGGACACGAATCCAGCAATTACGTACAACTTCGCAAAAGATGGCAACCCCGGTTCAATGTTCAGTATTGATAAATTTAGTGGAAAAATCGTTTTAGCACTTCCTCTTGATCATGAAGTTAAAGAAGAATATATGCTAATGGTAGGAAAAGTGATACAATATCATATATTAACACGCTTACACGTACGACCTAAACTATAAGTAGTAAAGTAAATAGTAAAGTAAATAGTAAAGTAAATAGTAATGAAAATTTAAAAACAAATTTGGCTTCGTATTACATGTCAAAATAGGTTTTAAAAAAGTCCCTCTCAGAATTAGGTTCCAAACTGAGGACCGCATAGACACTAACCGGGAACTTACTGGCTCTCTCTCTCTCTCTCTTTTTTTTTATCTTTTTACCAAGAGGCTATACGAAAATGGAACTTTTACAGTCACTGTCAGGAACCGTTGACAGTATTACTTGGAATATTACAGTTCCAAAAACCGCATTTGGATTCTTTGACTTTCTTGGAAACTTTACCAATTTTCCTGTCTACAGTGTACTTTTCCTGTCTGCCTACTGAAATCTCAATTTTAATATTTACTTATTTATAGTTTATTATGAAGTAAATCATATGCTTTTATAGTTAAATTAATCTTTAGACAGTTTTAAATAAAACAAAAAATACTGAAAAGAATTTAACCCAAGAACATAGGGTCGCCGGCGACCCCGCACAACATACACGACTGTAGAGCACTGTAAAACCACGTTGTGGTTCCGGGGTTAATATAAGATAACTGCTAAAAGCATCCTCTTGTTCTATAAATTAATAAAAACTATCATTAAAAAAAAGTCACCAGTGAAGGTCATATTTACAGGGTTATCCATAAAATCTGTCATCTTTAGGCAAGAGAGTACCGACTAGAATTAATTTATTTCTATGATGATGGACTTTTTTGTACACCCTGTAGATTTATAACAAAATTAATAATAATAGTACATATACAAATTTATGAAGAATATTCCGCCGAATTAATGGAGAATAGAATCCTACTTTATCCGTTAATGATCATAAACCTATAAATTAACGAAGGATAATGATACGATGCATTGAGGAATAATCGTACCCTATGAATGCGTTTTAGTGCAATAACTGCACTTTTTCCTTTCGGCAAATTTCCAGAATCCAGACACAGTTCGAAGATAGGGTTTATAATAGCTTGGTAATATGTTAAGTTAGGTTAGATTGGTTAGGCCTGATTAGATTAGGTTAAGCTAGGTTAGGTTGGTTAGGTTTTGTTAATAATTATTATGGACTGTCTCCGAATTACTTTTGGAATCTGGAATTTTACCTTACTTTCTAATAGCATCAAATTTCACTCCTAGGTCGAAGCTTCCGACACATCCCACATAGCGCAAACAAGCATCACAGTCCAAGTGGTGGATGAGAATGATAATCCTCCTATCTTCTCTCAGCAAGCGTATGAAGTGAAGCTACCAGAGTTATCTCCTTTGGGCACGTCTGTTCTAAATGTAAGTTTAGTTTAAAGTGAAATTAGGTTGATGAAAGTATTTGGCTGTAGGTTTACCTTAGATTATTAGGCTGCAAGTAGAATCTAGTTGTATAGGTCAAAATTTGTTGTGGATTGCAATATGATGATAAATATTATTAAATACAATTACTTTTAAATCATTTATATTTTTAATTAAAAATGATAAAATTCAGATTTACAGATTACTTATAAGTTTGTTCTGCGTAATTGGACTCTAAAAATAGTTTCATTCATAAAAGTCGCAACACGTATCTTTATTAGGTAATAGCATTGGATGCTGACGAAGGCCTGAACGCCGAAATAGTATATAGTCTGGCAGCATCACCGAATGGAGGTTTTTACATAAACAAAAAAACGGGCGTTCTCTTCACTAATTCCTCCGTCCGGTATAACCCTCAACAACCGGTTATCCAACTAGTAGTTGCTGCAAGGGACAGGGGGAAACCTTCAATGGCCTCCGTGGCAGCAGTCAGGGTTCAGATCAGTGATGTCAACGATAATACACCGAAGTTTTCACGCCAAATTTACGAGTATGTGAATGGTTCCGCCTGAAAATTTTAAGCCGTTTAGTTCCATATTACGTATTAAATAGGTTAAGGAAAGGTTCCTCTCAGAATTAGGTTCCAAATTGGGGACCGCATAGACACTAACCGGGAACTTACTGGCTCTCTTTTTTTATAGCCCATACGGTCACTATTAAGAATTCTTTATTTACTTTAAACGTTAAGGATAAAAAAAAACCTATTTAGGCACTCTACGAATTTTCCTATTTACAGTGTACAGGGTGTCCATAATGTCTTGTTACCCCATTAACCCGTTTGCTGCGCAACCCGTAATATCACGGGCTCTCGCTTCTGACCATTTCTGCGCAGCGCCGTATATACACGCATTTAAACTTTAAACCGAGATATTTCTTTGCGTAGCTCGTGTTTTTGGCTCGAATCTTAACTGGGCGCTCGCGTAGTTAATGGGTTAACATACTGACTGATTTTCGTTTTTCTTTCAGATCAATTTGAAATGTGTAGCAGCAGCAACTATACGATTGAACAACGCCTATTGGCTAGTACCTAGGTACATGAGCCACCATGTAAATGAGCCACCATGAAAATATTCGTGCAGATTTCCAGGACCGATTCAATGGAACAGCTCCCCCAGCTGCACGATTGAATCGGAACTTTTTGGAGGAGCTGCACAATTGAATCGGTCCTGGAAGTCCGCGCGAAAATTTTCAATGGTTTTGCCATTACGTGGTGGCTCATGTACCCAGGTACTAAGCCAAGATATGTTGTTCAATCGTATAGTTGCTGCTATCACGCATTTCAAATGGGTCTGAAAGAAAAACGAAAATCAATGAGTATATTACTGGGGTGACAAGACATTGTGGACACCCTGTACCTCCAATACGTTTTCGATTCTAATATTCTATTTTATAATTTAACTCTTTTTGAATGAAAAATTAACTGTTTAAAAATTTAAATAAATATTGTTTTTTGAACAACTGGAGTAGAATCGTAAGTGTAATTTACGTAGTGATTATGTATATTATTATTTTTAAGTTGCCGCCGCTTTATTATCGCATAATATTCTTTTGCAGAGCTCAAGTACGAGAAGATGCCCCTAAAGGCCACGTCGTTATCCGCGTAACAGCTTCTGACGAAGATGAATCGCGCTACAACGGCAACATAGACTACTCGATTTTAAGCGGCAACGAAGACGATGTTTTCCACATCACGAGCGCCACGGGAGAGGTTATTCTCGTCAAGGAACTGGATAGAGAACGTCACGCGGAGTACGAATTGTCCGTGACAGCAAAGGACAGAGGAGAGCCGTCACGTAATGCTACCTGCAAAGTCACAATCACGCTCAACGATGTTAACGATACGATCACCCGCCAGTGTTCAATCAAACGGATATAAAGTAAACGTTAGCGAATCTTTCGAAGTTGGAAAACCCGTTGTGTGGGTTATTGCTACCGACGAAGATGTCGGAGAAAATTCAAAGATCACTTACGACATAACATCTGGCAACGACCACGAAGTCTTTGCGTTGGATTCGGAGACTGGCGTTATTTCTCTTCGAGAATCCTCGATTACGATATTGTCTCCGATTACAGATTTATCGTAAGGGCCACGGACGATAGCCGACAACGCCCATTATCAGCATTGGCGGCAGTTTATATCAGTGTCAAAGATGAGAATGACAATTCGCCGCACTTCCCCGTTGATCGGTACTTCGAATTTGTTCCTGAAAATGCACCGATTGGCAGTACAGTTTTTACGGCACACGCCAATGATTTAGACAGGGGATACTTCGGAACGCTCAATTACTCCATTCATTCTGGGGAAGATATGAAGAAGTTCAGCATCGATACAAAAACTGGGGTTGTTACGACTAAGGTGGCCTTTGATTATGAAGTCAGACAAGGCTACTATTTTTCAATAAGAGCCGTGGACGCAGGTGGAAAATCTGCTACTGTTAATGTGCAGGTGAATGTTGAAAGCAGAGATGAATTTGCTCCTGTGTTTACTAAACCAGATTATTTCTTCTCTGTATTATCGAACGCGGAAGCTGGAACGATTGTTGGAAGGGTTTCCGCCTCCGATAAAGACGAAGGTCCCGATGGGAGGGTTTTCTATTCATTGCGGACTCCTTCCAAACTTTTCAAGATCAACAGAACTTCTGGTCACATCATCCTAAGAAGACAACCTACTAGGGACGAAGGATTTAGATTGGAAATTGAGGCAAATTCTGGTCTCGTTGGTACGCTGAAAAGCGTTGCTGTAGCTAAAATAAGTATCGGGGAGAAAATATGACTAGGAACAATGTAACATTGACGGGAGAAGGTCAAGAGTCAGGAGGATTAGCTACTTGGGCTATAGGACTACTTATTGCTCTTATATTTTTGCTTCTAATGTTTGGAGGTGCCATATTATTTTGTATAGAAGGAACTTAAGAGCTAGAAACCCCCCAATCACTGACCAATTTGATACCTCTTTCGATACCATTGCTACAGCCCCGGCGGATCTGTCTCAATATCCTCCGAGATACAACGACATCAGACACTATGACCATCACGGCGCGAGAGGTCACCACCATGGCAACACCACCTCCGAAATGAGTGAACAAAGTCAGAGTACGAGTAGCGGACGGGGAAGTGGCGGACGATAATGAAGACGTCGAAGACGAAGAAATAAGAATGATTAATGAAGGACCTTTAATCAAGGAACAGAAGCTAAGAGAAAGGCACGGCATTCCTTCTTCAGGAATTCACGAAGATGACAATATGAGTGATGTTTCTGTACACAATACGCAAGAATACCTCGCAAGGTTAGGTATAGACACGACCAAAAGTGAATCGGCGAAAGGATCTCAGGACCTTTCGCACTCGATGAATCGAATGCACATGTTTGAAGATGAAGGAGGCACTGAAGGAGATGGAATGGACATAAGTAATCTGATTTACGCCAAGTTGAACGAAGTTTCTCATGAGGAAGACTCGTCGATTCTGGAAGGCAATCGGGGGTTTGGATTTGGAGACGAGAGCCAGCCTTCCATGACGGGTTCTTTGAGTTCCATTGTTCACAGCGAAGAAGAACTCCAAGGGTCCTACAACTGGGACTACCTCTTGGATTGGGGTCCCCAGTACCAACCTCTCGCCCACGTCTTCTCCGAGATTGCCCGTTTAAAAGACGATTCAGCTCCGAACTACAGCAGAGACCACCCTAAAAAGACTCTGAACCCCCAAGTGAAAAATAACCCCCTCCTTTGTTAACGAGTGTCGCCCCCCGATCAATAGCCCCCGTGGCGTTAACGTCTGTAAGGACGAGTCAAATGACGTTACCGTCCCTGCCTCGATCTCCCATTAGCCACGAGTCGTCATTTACGTCCCCGGCCATGTCACCCTCTTTCAGCCCTTCCTTATCGCCGCTCGCAACGCGTTCCCCATCAATATCCCCCCTAATGACTCCTGGTACCCATAATACAGGGGGACCGGGAGGGTCACGACTCAAACGTCAGTGGCATCCACACCACACCACGGACGGGGTCCTTTGGGGCAAAGACCAGGGCCCACTGGAATTATGGCCGTTACTTGCTCAAGTCCGAATCTGAATTGAGAATATAGTAAAATTAATATTAGTGTGAATAGTAATAGTGTTTGTCTTTAACTAAGAAGTTAAGAAACTTAATAAAAAGGGGTTCAAAATTGAAAAAAAACTAAGATATTTTCAAACTCGAATATTGTAAAAAACAAAATGAACCCAATTAAATTGAAACATACTGTACTCTCATTTAGTTCCGAAGCAACATTTATATACAAGTTAATTAACTTATAACTAGTGAAGATAACTAGATTAATATAATAAAATAAACAAACCTTTATTTAATTTTAAAAAAATAATGGAAACTTTTGCATAAAATCTAAAATGTGATAAACTTCTATAGAATGAAGGACAAACTAAATTAAATAAAAATTCTTTGTTAAAACTGTGAATAAATTACTTTAACAAGCTGCTACGAGGTTTTCTTTTAAGGGGGTAGGGGGTGGAGGGGGTTGAAATAAAATTTCGTATATGAAGTGACAGAACGTTAAATATACATGGTAAATAACCATGTCAGACAGAACTGGTGCACATGGTAATAACTGTATACATACTGTACACTAAGTATATATAGAGATAGACATTCATATGGTATACACAGTTAAATTTGAATCATATACGAAGATACAGTGAGTCAGGCCTGTATTATAAATGTAATACAACCCAGTGCTATAACGAAAAAAATGTGCAATATACGACTTTTTTCCTTCTTAAACTATACATTACGAATACAAGCAACGTAAGTGTTTTCATTGAATTCTGTTACAAAATTTCGTTATAAATTTTGATATCATTTTTTAATATTAAATTAAGTAGTAATTATTTTTTTTATATTTAATTGTAATGTCACTTTCAGTGATATATATATATATATATACAACAAAGCGTGCCAAAATTGTGATGAAATATTTCTTTTATTAAAACTTTATTTAATAATTAAAAAGAGAATAAATTATCAAACCATTTTGAAGCTTTGATTGAAGTCACGTGAATCCAACAAATTTGTGATCGTTTTGAGGTGTTATTTAGGGAGGGCACAGTGGTTATGAAAAAATGTCCCGCATGACTGTCAAGCTTGGGAAAGAGATCGAATCCATAAAGTCTATGCCAATTTAGGTACCCCATAATATATATATGTATCTGGTATGAATGATTTCACCAAAACAGTATATTACAAATTAACAACGCCTAAAATTTAAAAAAAAAAATTATTTAATTTATTTAATTTTCAATACTTTAATTAGTTTAATTACTAATTAAATAATTGAATTATTTCTTCCTCCCAAAACCAACTTAGTTAATTCTAATTTATTTACATTTTAGGGCTTAAACTTAAATAATTATTTTACAACGAATATTATCGTAATATTAATGGTACAATGGCGTCACTGTCATCAAAATATATAGTTGCTGTTAACAGTGTCAGTGTTATTATGACTGATATAATGTCGTATTAAATTAAATAAGAAATTAATTAAATTATAATTATGATGGTTAGTATTAAAAAATGGGTATTTAACTGGGCATTTTGTGAAGTTTTTATAAAAGGAATATTTAAGTTTTAACATTTTAACAATATGATGTTAATCCGAAATGTTTCCCACTGAAATCATAATTATTTTTAAGTAAATGTTAAATTTTTATAATTAATCTCGTTGAAATTAATTTTATAATTAATTTAACAAAAACAATTATTTAAAGCCCGAGACTATTAATCAGGGTTAAGTAGATTAATTCTAAAGACATGTCCATAAACTATAGTTAATAATTATATATGCCCAATATTACATATCCGTAGACATGATTTATATTATAATACATATATTGACAACTCGTTTAATTTTAGAAAATTTAAATAATTTAATATTACAATATTAAATTATTAATTTTAATTTATTTTAATATTTTTTTTTTAAATAAACAATTTTAAAAAGAAAAAAAAAACGTATTAAAATAAATTTGGGATTGAAATATATTACTAACTTTAGGGGTAACTAAAAATTTTTAATTTTTTAAAAATAAATTATATAACTATAAAAAAATTATAAAAATTAATTTTCATTTCGTTAAAAAAATAATAATAAATAAAATAAACAGAAATTTATATACATATTTGAGTAAATTACTAAAAATAAGAGTAGCAGTAGAGGTTGCCATGGTAACGGGTTTGATACTGGAAAATAACTTTTTTTTTTTTTTTACAATACAAAGTGCCAAAAACGTAAACTATTATGTAAGAAATAAAAGTAAATAAGTACTCTACCCACTTTTTCGTGTGCCTATAAAACTTATAATAATATTTATAAATTAACGTGTAAAACTTTTTTTTATTTAAATACTATGTACATAGGTTTTTATGTATATATATTTTATTTCTGAATATTTTCCCTTAAATGAGAAGTTGTAGACAAAACTATCATTATTAATTATTATTATTATCATGAACTACAATACTGAGTCTTACTTCTCTTGTACAGTTTATATATCAAATTAAGATTTTTCCTGTAAATATTTTTTTTAATGTGATAAAAATTCAATCTTTTTTGATTTAGCTTTTGTACAAAGTAATAAAATTTAATAAATAATAGATAATAAGGTTTTTTTTTTAATATCAACTGTGCCTCAGAGATATATATATAATATACATATATATATATATATATATATACACCTTACCTTAACCTTATGAACCTTATGTTGTTTCGTGCGTTGGTCTCTCTTCACACGGAGGTCAAGCTGGTGGCCCCGCCTCTAGGTCTGGCTTGGTGGAGGAGCGAGTTGCTTTCTTGTGCTCTCCATCGTAAATAGCCAGGCACGCCCGGCTCATCTGGTACCGTCCTGAGCCAGGTATCCAGTCTTCTCTTGAAGACTTCAACTTTGACCCCCGTTACGTTTCTGAGGTCCTTTGGAAGCTGGTTGAAAGTCTTGGGCCCCTGACAACCAAGCTATTTTTTTTCAGAGTTGAGGAGGTCCCTTGTCAGGCCTTTAATTTGGGAACACTACACATTCGCCTTTCCTATTTTCCAGTGTTGTTTGAATGGTAATTGGGTTTAGTTTTAGGTTTGGTACCAGTTTTTCGATCATTTTCCATACGTAGATTATGGTGCACCTCTCTCTTCTTCTTTCCAGGGAGTACAGATTTAGTTTACGTAGTCTTTCCCAGTAGTTGAGTTCTTTGCAGCCATCAATCTTGCCTGTGAAATGCCTTTGCGTTTCTTCTAGTTTATTGGTTTCTTCCTTTTTATATGGGGACGTCAAAACTGAGCAGTATTCAAGTTTTGGTATAATCAGTGTTTTTAGCAGGGAATCATTACTGTCCTGTCCCTTCTTTTGAACGTTCTTAGTACCTGTCCGGCGACTCTTTTTGCTTTATTTATCGCTATCTGATTTTGTGTTTCAAATTTCGCATCATCTGTCATTATTATCCCGAGATCGATCGCTTTCGTGCTTCTCTGAATTTCCTGTCTATCTGGAGCATAATATGCAGTCTGTTTAAGTTCTTCTGTTCTACCATATCTCAAGAGCTGAAATTTCTCGGTGTTAATGAGATGTTGTTGTCTTCTGATCATTTGTATATTTGTTCGTGTCCCTCTGCAATGCAAGGCCTCCACGTCATGTACATCGCTGATTATTCTGCTGATCTTTGTATCGTCTGCAAAGGATGTTACTATACTGTTGCCGTTTACTCCGCTGTCTATGTCTGTTAGCATGATAATGAACAGGAGTGGGGCCAGTACTGTCCCTTGTGGTACTGAGCTGCGTACTTCCGATTCTGATGATGATATACCTTGAATTTTGACGACCTGCAGACGTTCTCTGAGGAAGTTATAGATCCATTTTCCCACTTTGCCTGTTATTCCCATATATTTCATTTTATGTGCTATTATACCATGGTCACATTTGTCGAAAGCTTTAGCAAAATCTGTGTATATAACATCGTAGTTGTCATTGCCTTCCAATGCATCTAGGATATTGTTGTAGTGTTCTATTAGTTGTGATAGGCATGATCTACCTGATCGGAATCCATGCTGATTTTCGTTGAATCTTTCTCGTATCTCCAGGAAATTATAAATTTTCTCTCTAACTATTCTTTTAATACTTTGGTGAGGTGGGACGTCAATGACATTGGTCTATAGTTCCTTGCTCGAGATCTGTCCCCCTCCTTTATATATAGGGACAATGTTTGCTCTTTTCAAGATGCTCGGTATTTCCCCAGTGTCTAGGGATCTTCTCCATATCCAGTATAAAGGTGTAGCTATTTAATTTTTACAGTTTTTAATCAATAATGCGTTCCAATTGTCCGGACCTGCAGCTGAATGTGGTTTCATTTGTCCTATAGCTCTCGCTACATCTTCTGGGGTAAAATCAAAGTCTGTTATATACTCTCCTTGCAATTCCTCTTCAAAGAATGCATTTATGTCGGGTATCGCTTTGTCACTTTTTGGGGTACTGAAAACTGATTCATATTGAGCCCTCAATGTATCAGATATTTCTTTTGGATCGTCGGTTAGTTCATTATTTCTCGTCCTTAAGGGCCCAATAGCGGCGCGCATTTTTGTTTTCGTTTTTGCATAGCTATAGAAGTATTTTGGATTTTCCTTTATTGCTTCTACCGCCTTTTCCTCTTCTCTCTCTGTATGGTCCTTAATCAGGGCTTGTATTTCCCTATCGATACCCTCCAGTTTTTCTTTTATTGCTTTCCTGTCATTATCTCCGCAGTTGCCTAACTTCGCCTCCACTCTCTTTCCTTTGCGGAATAATCTTCTTTTTTGCCTCTCTAGCCAGCTCCTTTCCTTTTGGCTGTGATTTCGGAGAATATTTTTCTAAAATTCTCAGCGTTTTTTCTTCCAAAGTTGTTAGCATTTCTTCAGTTGTTTTATTCTCGAAAATTGTTCTCCATTCTATTTGGGCCATGTGCGATCTGATTGCTTCCCAATTTATAGTCTCTGAGTTTAAGTTAAAGGCCCCGAATTTACTTCTTTCCTCAATATGTGTATTGTCTTTTAATGCTGTCGTCATATTTGTTGATTTGTGGTCTGAGATAATGGTTGGGGTTATTTTTATATCAGCAATCAAATTCGTGTTATTCGTGAATACCAGTTATTTAGGCAGTTACTTTTTCTGGTATTTTCTGTTATCTCCTGTGTCAGCATAAACTCATTTGTGTACTACACACTCTGTTTTTCTTATTTTTTAATGTTGTTTGGGTGGTTACAGGGTTTAGTTTATGATTCGGAACTTGTTCGTCAATATTTTCCATGTACAAATTATAGGGGCATATCTCTTCTTCTTCTCCAGCAAATATCGATTTAATTTGGGTAATTTTCCCCAGTAATTTAGTTCTTTGCAGCCATTTATTTTGGCCGTGAAATTTCCCTGAATTTCTCCTAACTGACTAATTATTTCTTTTCCATGCAAAGACGTTAAAAGTGAGCAGTATTACAGTTTGAAAGTGATCAGTGATTTGAACAAAGAATAATTACATTTCTGTCCCTTCTTTGAAAGGTTCTCAGTATTTGTCCAGTTATTCTTTTTGCTTTGTTTACTGCTACTTTATTTTGTGCCTCAAATTTCGCTTTATCAGATATTATAACTCCTAAATCTTTTACTTTCGAGTTGGTCTGAATTTTTTGTCCATTTGGGGCATAGTAGTCCATAGAGTGGTCCATTGGAGCAAATGAAAGAAATAAAGGGGTGGAGAAGTGGCTTCCCAAATTAATTTAACATAACTATTCGGAGATTTTGACTCCAAGAATTCCTATCTATTAAAAACACGTAAGTAAAAAAAAAAAAGGGCAAAATTCTAGATGCCTGACGCAGTTCAGGGACAAAGTCCATAGGACCTAATTACTAACCAAGCTTCTTCAGAATGAACAATTCGGGCGGAAGCAAACCAAAGGTAATATATTATATGAAAATGAAAAGGTTTATTGGCAGACTATAGAGTCCATATGACAAATATTATTAATACAATGACAGTTCATATACTAAGGATAGAAATATATACAATTGATTAGAAATAATACTGCACTGTCGAAGTTAAGTGGAGCTACAGACAGACGTTTTCGTACCAAGAAGTCCATAGCTTAGAGGATAAATGGCAGGACTCATGGATAGCTTGGATGATCGGGTTGGTTGATTTTTTAATTTTTTGCATTAGACTGTGTTGAGCACATCTTGTTACCTCCGGGAACTCTGGACATTGCGGGTAGCAAACATTTGCGAAGCTGAGCATCTCGGGGTAATTTATGTAAGAGTCTAAAAGACCTGTTGTAGAGCAAATTTAGGGTTCGGCCAGAACCTTTTTTATAATTCACCCAGAGTTGCTGACCGTATATATTATTGCAGAAAGTACGAAAGAGTGTGTCTTTAGCTTCACTTGTACAGAAACGAAAGTTCCTTATGGTCATATTCGCTTTAGCACACAGGCTTCGAGATTGTTTTCTTATATCCGAGTCATCACTCAAGGAGCTGGTAATAGTTTGACCCAAATACTTAAACTCTTGTACTTCCTCAATTACTTCACCATTCATTTTAAACCTTATATCAGCTGGCTGATTACAGCTTTTAGGATGAAATTGCATAACCTTAGTTTTTGTAACATTAAAAAGAATATCATGTTTCCGCGAATACACTTCGCAGACGTTTAGTAGCCGATCCAGACCATTAACAGAGGGACTTATTGACACCATATCATCGGCATAAACTAAGTTATTTATCCTTGTGTTATCTGTGCAACATCCCACTGTTGCCTCATTAAGTGAAGCAATTAATCCGTCAATATACACATTAAACAGCATAGGGGAGAGCAAGGAGCCTTGTCTCACCCCGCAAGAGTAGCTAAAACACTCGGATAGTACATTGCCTCACCTAACGGTGAAAGATTGGTGGGAATACCAAAATTTCAATAAATTTAATATGTACATGGGAACCTTCCTGTCTTCTAGTTTTGCAAATAAAATATTATGGTTCACCCTATCATATGTCTTACTTATATCAAGGAAACAGCTATAAATGGTTGAATTACTGTCAATGTATTTAGATATTGTTTCTTTAAGTACATAGATACACAGGTCAGTTGAGTGGGACCTTTTAAAGCCAAACTGATTAGGAGATGTCCATAGAAATCATTTAATCGGAGTAGCAAAAATTTTTCTAGTAGTTTCGAGAAGCAGGACTTATTTTTGACCAGGGGCAAGATATATACCCTCATGAACTCTGCAGGGATATAGCTATGAGCCAGCATGGCTGATAGGAGCAATGATATATGCAGACATACTACGTCATTTGCATATTTTAAAGTGCTCATTCGATAAGTCATCTACCCCTGACGCAGAACCAGTCTTTAACTCTTTAATTAACCTCTTTACTTCAGAAAATGATATCAAAGTATTTTCCCTTGTCCCTCCCACAATCGTTTCGCTGCAATCTATCTTTAGATAGATTATATATATATATATATATATATATATATATATTAGTGATGGATCGAATAACCGCAACCGCAACCGCACTACAACCGCACAAAAATTCACAACCGCAACCGTAATCGCAACCGCCGTTCCATAAGTGCGGTTGCGGTTGTAAAAGCTTAGTTAATTTTAATTTTAGGTTAATTAGAAATATTTCTTTTTTTAAAAAGAAAATGATGGGTCTCCTTATGCGTGCTTAAACGTGACGTCATACGGCTGCCGTAGTAAAATTGGTTTAAACTTCAAAGTCGTCACTACTGGACTCGATGAACGCATTTTTGAGTTCAAGCAGTGAAGAAGAAGAAAGTTCACCAAGGATCAACAAGAAGATGCGAGTTCTTCTAGACAACTATCACAAAGAAAAAAGAATTGCTCCCGACGATGATCCTCTTCAGTGGTGGAAAGATAACGAACTAAAATACAAAGAACTTGGCTGTATTGCAAGAACATATCTTGCTTGCCCTTCAAGTAGCATTCCAAGCGAGCAGCTCTTCAGTGGAGCGGGAACGTTGTACGATGAGAGGCGTTGCCGCTTGAAAGGTGAAAATGCAGCAAAAATATTATTCTTGAAATTCACACTGCCTGTCATTAAGTTTGACATCAGTTTTTCAAATGAATAATAATCCATAACTTTCCAATGGGTGGAAGCTGGGGAAAGTGGTAGGTGGGATGAACAGTGCGATGGGTCCTCGTCCCTCATCCTGGTAACACACTTAGTGCAAAATATGGTTTTAATTAATTTGACCTATTCTTTCATAATAGCTATATAAGTTTAGAATATACTTCATTTAAATAGTATTTATTTAGTAAATACCTTATGTTGAACACAAGTTTTGCAACACACAAATAGCGGTAGCGGTGTATTGCAAAACTTGTGTTCAACATAAGGTATTTACTAAATAAATACTATTTAGTATATATTATGTACCAAGTGTGGCTAAATCGCACTATAGTGGCTAAATCCAGTTAATAATTACGCATTTTTCCTAGTATATGATAACCGCAACCGCGGTTGGAAAAAAATTCGACAACCGCAAGCACAACCGCAACCGCGGTTGTGAAAAACCGACCACTCGATCCATCACTAATATATATATATATATATATATATATATATATATATATATATATATATATATATATATATATAACGAGATTTTGCACATTTTGTTTTTTTGTCAAATGGAATATATTGAGGGGGTGAGACGGTGAAATTTGCAATTTCGAAAAATAAGGGCCACCCTAATATATATACGTACACACACCGGGTGTTCCACTTAAAACCGGCCCGCTGGAGTACTCCAGCGTACTCCAGCCGGCCGGTTTTAAGTGGAACACCCGTTAGTAAGTGACGGTAACCACTACGCCACATTAAACGCGTTAACTTATTTTGAAATAACCTGCAGGAAAAGTGAAACATTCTATAAGGCGGAGAAACGAAAATTATGAGACTTGTGTATGTCCTGTAGATGAGAGCCTACAGCAGGCCTAACAGTCTACCTACAATCTTTTTTTGGACAATAGTGAATAGGCCCCTTTGTCATGTAACTTAACATGGTTGATCAAGGAGTGGATGTAGGCTTAGACCTATCATTTAGAAATGCCTTAATAAGGCCAATTAAATGATTCAGAAACGGGACAGATGATATAAATCTAGGCCTGTTAAGGCTGGTATCATAGTAATAGCCTAGGTTGTAGCTATGTAATGAGCCTACTTTGAATTTAGTATGTACAACATGCCTTTAAAATTTTATATTTATATTGAGCCCAAGCCATGAATAGTTTGATAGAATTATAATAACTTCCTAGGTCTATCATAGACTTCCTTTTTCAAGACCATGATATTTGGGGGCCATTATTTAACTTTTTCACATAAACTTAGTAGAGAATGAGAATCCAACAAAGATAGGCAACACTTTTTAACAACTGGCACTGAATGTGAAGCTGCATGAAGTACTCGTATTATTGTTCCATTATAGTTTACACTTTTGTGTTTGACAGTACACGCTACCAAATAGCACTTTGAAATCCCAATGAGACTGTCACCAACTGCATTGTGCACGTTAGGCTTACGGTACAAACTACGATAATGTAATAAAGTTCAAGATAACGATCACTTTAGCCTCTTGCATTTACTACTTAATAACAGTGGATTGAAATACAGAAGATGCTTACATAGTGTGTTTTGAAATGTGAGAAACAAATTTAAGAGGCTATGTTCTCCAATAAATATTTGGACTGAACTTTTCTCGACATTACAAGTTTTTATTTTTCATCAGTTTTGTGCACACAAAAACACCCCTTTCCTTAAAGATATGCAGGATATATCCAACTGTATCCAACGATACAGTATCTCTGGTAATTTGGAATTACCAGCTCTGCATTTGAGAAAATGAAACGGGCAAGACCAATGTTTTAAAATGTATTTTGTGCAATACATTTAAGCACTAAGAATGCATAACACTTAGGTAAAAAGGATAGAAAAATGATGAATAGAATGAAAATAACAAAATAATTGGCTTTCATGGCTTCATGCGTCAAGTGCATAGAAAAGTAGTACAAAAGGGAATGGAGACTGTTGAAAGAAGAAACAATTGCAACAAGTTCACCGACAAAAAGACAAGAAACGACGGAGAACGCCGACACAAAGAAAATGGGATTCACGACATCGAGGGGAACACACTAGAGGGGGATGCAGAGGAAGAAACCTTAGACAAAGAAATACCCTCTGCACAACATACTAACATCATGGATAAAAACGAAAGCACACCAAAAATTAAAAAGGAAGGCAATTCAATCTCACAGGACTCACAAGGAATTGAAAAGATGGACTATATGCGAATACTACAAAACAGAATCGTGTAAATATGGCTTCGGATGCATGTATAACCATCTTAAAACATGTTTCAACATAATCATGAGTGGAATGTGTCGATATGGAGAGGGCTGCTACTACTTTCACCCATCTATGTGCAGACATTCAATCAGAGAAAAAAAAATATCTCAATATGGAATCCCTTATTCTTACATTAAGTGCACACAAACAGACATGGGCAGTAAATACTTTAAGATTTATTTAAATAATAAATACATTACTTGAAAATAAAAGTAATTAAATACTAAATAAAATTCAGGTTTTCAGAAAGTATTTAAATACTAAATACATTACTCCTAAAGTGTATTTACATACATTTCAAATACAATTTAGATACTTTTCAAAAAGCACATAAAATCATTATCATCAGCTTAGAGTCAAATAAAATCGAGAAGTCGCAGAAGTAGACGCTGCAATTGTTTTGTGACACAGAAGACAAAGTCTTCACTTTAACCATCTTTGGAAATTATTCGGAAATATTTTCCATCAAAAAGTGGGTGCAGATGTGATTCGTTATTTTTATTTTCACTTCCACCATCAAAACTTCTATTTTACCACCTTCTTTTCCACCACTTCCACTTGCTGCAGCCATGTTACAAATGTTGTCCTCGTCTAATATGATCAATAAACTAAGGCTAATTGCACAGTTAGCGCTGAACTTTACACAACCACATATGACGATGCCTCAGGATAGACTGCCGGCTGCCGCACTGCATCTGTGAGTCTGTGACAATCGCCACTAGCGCAGGCTGGAAGTTCCATTTTTCAAGGTGCTTCCAGAAAGTTCCAGCCTGCTGAGCCTGGAACTTTCTGGAAGCACAAGCACCTTGAAAAATGTTTTACCGTGTTCTGTGGTACCAGTTAAATACTGGGTGGATTAGTACTGTACAATGTACATCCTCGCAAAATTGAACATTTCACAAAAAAATATTTGAAAATGTATTTAAAAACAGGTATTTACAAATACTAAATACTTTTCGAAAGTATTTAAATATGTAATTAAATATACTATCCAAAAAGTATTTATAAATACATGTATTTAAATACGTATTTAAGTATTTTCAAATACATTACTGCCCATGTCTGTACACAAAGAAAAGAAAGAGGAAAAACAGCTCAAAACCCCAAGTAAAAGAAATAACATGATCAACGAATGCCATAAAAACAGCTGTCACTCTTAATGAGAAAAGACTGGACTTCGCTGATATAGGCACACCAACGATACGTGCAACACCTGCCCTGCCATTGATGACTTCCAAATGATGTTTTATATATTTCTTTGAGCTACCCCATGTTTTAATACAATACGGTAAATATAATAAGTGTGGATGGATAAAGGAATAATACAGGGTAAGGAGTGCGTTTTGAGGAGGAGTCTTTTTCAGTTTAAATAATACGAACAGAAATCTTGACATTTGACAAAATTACTTACTACCTACAAGAATAATCATCATCATCATCATCATCATCATCATACCATAATTTACCGTCTGTCTATCCGTCTGTCTTCTTCTCAGGTTCGAACGGCTGAACTGATTTTCATGAAACTTGATGACAACACCCTTTGTGATCCCTGGAGTGTTTTTAGCAACTTTTTTTCAGATCGGGTGACCACCCCCCGAAAAAAATCCTCCCAATTTCTCCCGCCCAAAAAATTATATGCTAAAACACGAAACACAAATTTCAAGAATGTGGCCCATTGGTCTTGGCATGTGAAACTCAAAATTTTGATGGTCGCTTTCTTTCGTGTATTTGTTGATCTGCTTCTCTGGCTATTAGAAAAATATAAGATTTTATAGAAATGTGGACTAGTGAGTGGTGACCTTCCCTACCATTAAGGTTTACAAGTAAATCAAGTCCCAACACGCTTCTACAGTTTCATACACTTTCGTGGAATGAAGAAAATCAAGTTGGTGAATAAATTTAGAAAAGAATGCAACCATGAAAATGTTGGATCACCTGAAGATCAGGGCCCCCAGCCTTCTCTAGTAGGCCTTATAAGGCTAACTAACGAAAATATCACAACCTAACCTAACCTAACCAGTCGTTAGGTCAACTGTACGCCCTTGACGATTGGTTAGGTTAGGTCGTGATATTTTCGTTAGTTAGCTTTATAAAGCTAACTAAAGAAGAGTGGAGGCCCTGATCTTCAGGTGATCCAAAATGTTTAGCTACGCATCGGAAGCCATGATAGGTAAAAATAAAGAATGTGACAAGTTGTATTTGAAATTTAACTGCTCTGTTAAAATTTAAATGATTCGTGAGCTAATTGTAAATGTTAAACTAACCCGCTTTAAATTTTCAACAGCATTCCGCAAGAACTAGCAAAAATATCTCGCCCGTAGGGCGGGATTTTTCGCTAGTCTATTCAATTTGAACCAACATGGCTCCAAGGCTGGAACACCATGCCTTTTAGTTATTAGACCACCAAGAGAAAATACTAGAATATTGTGTTGATATCAAAATATAGAATTTTTCAGTCGCGTGCTATAGCTCGAAACCTACAGGTTTCTCGACCTATGTTTATATGGACTTTTTTCTTTACTTTTGTCTCAAGAATGCACCCTGCTATTTATGAAACATTTATGCATCACCCTGTGTATAATATATATATGAATGTATATGGTCTATTATCAAGTTTCACGGAGACCAAATGACACTATTTGGTGGTCGTTTTAGATTGGTTGGTCATTTCCCACGTGACCAATTTTGGCCAATTTAAAAAATAATAGGCCTATTAGTTGTAGATAAATAGTCCGCAACCTTTCCGACTGTGGTACTTTGAAAAAGCATTGTTATACATCGACCTAAAAGAGGATGGGAACACCTAATATATATACTAGAATGCCTGCTGTGCTAAAAAGTCCCCCAGACACAATCTAGGTGGGGGAGGACCAGCCATTTCGCGTCGCGTAATGGCTGAAACTTTTAGCCATTTCGTGAAATGGCTGTTTCACTTGGTCATTTCGCGAAATGACTAAAATCTTCAGCCATTAGGCGAAATTGTTGAAATTCCACCTTGGTCATTTCGTACAAAATCATTTGCCCGGTTAGGTCAACTGTATGCCCTTGACAATTGGTTAGGTTAAATCGTGTTATTTTCGTTAAAACTAACGAAAATAACAACTTAACCAACTGTCAAGGGCATACAGTTGACCTAACCGGGCAAATGATCTTGTAAGTTGTGTTATTTTCGTTAGTTTTAACGAAAATAACACGACTTACCTAACCAATTGTCAAGGGCATACATTTGACCTAACCAGGCCTTCAATGGCGGACATCGGAATAACATTGAAGGCCGGTTAGTATTTGAAAATCTCTATATTGAAAATTTAAATTCAAATGTATTCAAATGTTCAAATGTGTATTTGAAGTGTGTTTCTCACTTATTTGAACAGACCTGTGGATGTATATGTGTTTTAGCAGATTTAGTTAGTTAAATAAGGGTTTCCAATTCATGACAAAAGTCATTTTAGCCATTTCACGAAATGACCAAGGTGGAATTTCAGCCATTTCGCGTAATGGCTAAAGATTTTAGTCATTTCGCGAAATGACCAAGTTTCAGCCATTACACGAAATGGCTGGTTACACACTTTGACTAACACATACACATACACACACACATATATATATATATATATATATATATATATATATATATATAATTTATATATATATATATATATATATATATATATATATATATAATTTATATATATATATATATAATTTATATATATATATATATATATAATTTATATATATATATATTATATATATATATATATATAATTTATATATATATATATATATAATTTATATATATATATATATATATAATTTATATATATATATATATATATATATATATATATATATATATATATAATTTATATAGATATATATATATATATATATATATATATATAATTTTATATATATATATATGTTAAACACAGACCGTGCATGGAACAAGGAACTCTTCTGGGAAAATTAAATCCACTATAGTCCGAATAAGTAATGGTAAATGACAAATACCATAGTTTTTTTCCTTTTTCATGATTTTAGCCCGACGTGGGCAACGGGTCTCTCGCAAAGAGATCCCATAAATATAGCTTCCCTCACCAGCTATCTGCAAAGCAGACAGGATCCAGCTTTGGGACGTGGATCTAGGGTTTAAAGCAAGCCTAGATCCCTACACTCAGAACCTCTATATAAGTAAAAGACTCGTTGCATTCACGTCGTGTTGAATAAATCAAAGAAAAAGGGGTAACTATTGTATTTTTAGCCAAAAAAAACCAAAACTTAAACCTCAACCGGGACATTGAGCGTCCACTTTTCAAGGCACGAAACACGTCCGTTTAGTATACACAAACTCAGAATGGTTCCCTGAGAACATTATATGTTAAACACAGACCGTGCATGGAACAAGGAACTCTTCTGGGAAAATTAAATCCACTATAGTCCGAATAAGTAATGGTAAATGACAAATACCATAGTTTTTTTTCCTTTTTCATGATTTTAGCCCGACGTGGGCAACGGGTCTCTCGCAAAGAGATCCCATAAATATAGCTTCCCTCACCAGCTATCTGCAAAGCAGACAGGATCCAGCTTTGGGACGTGGATCTAGGGTTTAAAGCAAGCCTAGATCCCTACACTCAGAACCTCTATATAAGTAAAAGACTCTGCATTCACGTCGTGTTGAATAAATCAAAGAAAAAGGGGGTAACTATTGTATTTTTAGCCAAAAAAACCAAAACTTAAACCTCAACCGGGACATTGAGCGTCCACTTTTCAAGGCACGAAACACGTCCGTTTAGTATACACAAACTCAGAATGGTTCCCTGAGAACATTATATGTTAAACACAGACCGTGCATGGAACAAGGAACTCTGAAAAAAACTATGGTATTTGTCATTTACCATTACTTATTCGGACTATAGTGGATTTAATTTTCCCAGAAGAGTTCCTTGTTCCATGCACGGTCTGTGTTTAACATATAATGTTCTCAGGGAACCATTCTGAGTTTGTGTATACTAAACGGACGTGTTTCGTGCCTTGAAAAGTGGACGCTCAATGTCCCGGTTGAGGTTTAAGTTTTGGTTTTTTGGCTAAAAATACAATAGTTACCCCCTTTTTCTTTGATTTATTCAACACGACGTGAATGCAACGAGTCTTTTACTTATATAGAGGTTCTGAGTGTAGGGATCTAGGCTTGCTTTAAACCCTAGATCCACGTCCCAAAGCTGGATCCTGTCTGCTTTGCAGATAGCTGGTGAGGGAAGCTATATTTATGGGATCTCTTTGCGAGAGACCCGTTGCCCACGTCGGGCTAAAATCATGAAAAAGGAAAAAAACTATGGTATTTGTCATTTACCATTA
Organism: Bathynomus jamesi; assembly: GCA_023014485.1. NCBI lineage: Eukaryota > Metazoa > Arthropoda > Malacostraca > Isopoda > Cirolanidae > Bathynomus > Bathynomus jamesi. The sequence goes on from JAJOZX010013810.1 coordinate 74,009, forward strand.
CTTATTCGGACTATAGTGGATTTAATTTTCCCAGAAGAGTTCCTTGTTCCATGCACGGTCTGTGTTTAACATATAATGTTCTCAGGGAACCATTCTGAGTTTGTGTATACTAAACGGACGTGTTTCGTGCCTTGAAAAGTGGACGCTCAATGTCCCGGTTGAGGTTTAAGTTTGGTTTTTTTGGCTAAAAATACAATAGTTACCCCCTTTTTCTTTGATTTATTCAACACGACGTGAATGCAACGAGTCTTTTACTTATATAGAGGTTCTGAGTGTAGGGATCTAGGCTTGCTTTAAACCCTAGATCCACGTCCCAAAGCTGGATCCTGTCTGCTTTGCAGATAGCTGGTGAGGGAAGCTATATTTATGGGATCTCTTTGCGAGAGACCCGTTGCCCACGTCGGGCTAAAATCATGAAAAAGGAAAAAAACTATGGTATTTGTCATTTACCATTACTTATTCGGACTATAGTGGATTTAATTTTCCCAGAAGAGTTCCTTGTTCCATGCACGGTCTGTGTTTAACATATAATGTTCTCAGGGAACCATTCTGAGTTTGTGTATACTAAACGGACGTGTTTCGTGCCTTGAAAAGTGGACGCTCAATGTCCCGGTTGAGGTTTAAGTTTTGGTTTTTTTTGGCTAAAAATACAATAGTTACCCCCTTTTTCTTTGATTTATTCAACACGACGTGAATGCAACGAGTCTTTTACTTATATAGAGGTTCTGAGTGTAGGGATCTAGGCTTGCTTTAAACCCTAGATCCACGTCCCAAAGCTGGATCCTGTCTGCTTTGCAGATAGCTGGTGAGGGAAGCTATATTTATGGGATCTCTTTGCGAGAGACCCGTTGCCCACGTCGGGCTAAAATCATGAAAAAGGAAAAAAACTATGGTATTTGTCATTTACCATTACTTATTCGGACTATAGTGGATTTAATTTTCCCAGAAGAGTTCCTTGTTCCATGCACGGTCTGTGTTTAACATATAATGTTCTCAGGGAACCATTCTGAGTTTGTGTATATATATATATATATATATATATATATAATGGCCACAAAGTCCCTTTGCAGTGAAATTACAACATATCTGTATGCTGCCCTTGTTTTTCAGGCAAAGGGACTTTGTGGCTACCCTGTATATATATATATATATATATATAATATATATATATATATATATACCGGGCGTCCCAAAAAAATGTACACACACTTTAAATAATTATAAAGGCAGTGTTTATTGAAATACATTTAATTTTCAAAATGTAATAGAATCTACAGACATTATTTAATTGTTTTGTCAACGCCTGTTTTCAAACTGACGTCCGTTCTGGTCCAGGCACTGCTGATAACGCGAAGCAATGGAATCGCAAACATCACGAAACATTTCGTTTGGTATTTGTGTGCATTCTCGTTCAATGGCTGCTCTCAATTCAGCGACTGTTGCAGGTTTTATAGCGTAGACTTTGTCTTTTAAGTATCCCCATAAAAAAAAGTCTAGTGGTGTGAGGTCTGGTGAACGCGGAGGGTATTCTACGAAACCCCTTCGTCCAATCCACATCCACATCGTGCCAAGTACCACTCGCAATACTCCACTCTTCGGTCCGGATCATCTTCATTAATAGCATGGACTAATCTTGGAATGTAACTTTTCCATTGACAGCGCTTCAAAATGCGTTGGACAGACGATTCTGAAATTCCTACCTCACGACTCGCTTGCCGCACAGATTTTCTTGGACTTTGGTGATACGTTTCCAGTACTCTTTCTTGCTTTGTGGGGCTTGTCGATGTCCGTGGTCTTCCGGAACGCTTCTTGTGGACATTCTGAACAGTTCCATCGGCTTCAAACTTATCTCTAATTCGAGTGATGGTAAGTCGCGTTGGTGGATCTGTTTGAAACTCACTCCTAAACTGTCTTTGCACTTCAAAACTGCGTTTTCACACTTCCAGTAGCATTTTAGAATGAATTTCCTTTGTTCAAAGCTTAGTCTGACTGCCATTATTAATTCTAATGGGTTTAACTTGGAAAGAAAGAAACATCAATTGAGCTATCAGCTGTTAAAGTGTGTATACATTGTTTTGGGACGCCCTGTATGTATATATATATATATATATATATATATACAGGGTGGGCCGTAAGTTTCCATACATAGGAAAAATAAACATTTTTTTATGGACAACCATTTTTATTTATATAATATGCTCTACATGGTTGCCATTGTTTTGAAAACACATTTCAATACGTGTTCCCCACTGTTGATGAACACGCATTAGCACAGTTGACGTTATGCTTGTAATGGCGTTGGTGATACGTTCCTTTAGATGATTTATGTCTCGTATCTTTTCCTGATACACCATGGCCTTCAAGTGCACCCAAAGATAGAAATCAAGGGGGGTGAGATCTGGGGATCTGGGAGGCCACTCCACAGGACCACGCCGACCAATCCAAGCATCCGGAAACTGCTGCTGATCCAAATACCGACGCACGTGAAGACCATAATGAGGTGGAGCTCCATCTTGCTGGAAGTAAACTGGGAAGTTACCTTCCTCGTTTAGCAGGGATGGGAAAATCTCTTCTTGCAACATGTTAAGATACCTTTCGGCATTAAGATTTCCACTGACAAAATTGGTCCAATAATTCTGTCACCCCATATCCCGGCCCACACCATCACTTTACCGGCACCTTGCATCTTCGTCGGACTCAGCCAGTTAGGGTTAGCATTACTCCAATAACGTATGTTTTGCCGATTAACCTCTCCATTGACGTAAAAATTTGCTTCATCAGTAAACAAGATCTTACGTCAAACGCATATTCTTAGGGTATCTGAAACATAAAAACAAACGTTTAATTTTTCCTATGTATGGAAACTTACGGCCCACCCTGTGTGTATATATATATATATATATATATATATATATATATATATAAAATCAAGGGTTCCAACCTTTTTTAGGTCAACGTACCAACATGCTTTTCTAAGTATCACAGTCGGAAAGGTTGCGGGTTATTTATCTACAACTAATAGGCCTATTATTTTTAAATACATTATTATTAAAGTAATTAGCAATTTACAAACTGCATACCTACAACTGCATACCCACTTGCATACTATCTAAAAGAATTCTGCGTACCACAGGTTTGGATTGGTGGCGCATATTTATATGTTGGCTGTTATTCCCAGCACTTGCTTGGGGTAGGCTGATTGTATTAAATTTTAATTATTCAAATTGTTTTTTATTCTTCGTCGTATCACTACTTAGATTAAAAATATTATACATATACCTACTGGGCCCAAAGGCCCCAGTACCGCAATAAAACTACAGAAATGAACGCAGCCATGAAAATGTTATAATGTTATAATGTTTCAGACCAACAAAGACCCTAGGATCCACTCATGGATGGTCTACCTAACTGTATTCGTAATTGTGTATTGTGCATGTCCTCCGTGGTGGCGGAGGGGACCTACAATTTTACGTGGGTTCCAAACCACAAGGAACATAAGAAATTTTTATAGTGGGTACACTAGGGGCCACGTCGGCCCATCGAGGCGGCTCCACTATGTAAAAACTGCCTGTACATTGACAACAACCAATTTTTACAAAACTAAATAATTATCAATTTAAAACTAATTAATTATCAATTTAAAACTAAATATAGAATCTCTGGATCCAGAGGATCAAGTCATAATAGACTACTATCCACAAATATGTTACACTCTATATCTATTTATAACCGACATGCAAATACATCAGATCCAAAGAATCCAGTCAATTTCATAACGGTATCCATCAATACCAGTACCTTGCCAACCAAAAATAAGTCACGGTCCATATCAATTGCGGACCAAGTCACAATTTACAACCATATGCATTACAATATATATACTTAGGAGGAAAAGTGTAGGTGTGGTTGTAAAGACTGTACAGTAATGTAAAAATGTGTACGCACCCATTTTGGGTCTCCCATTTAAAGGTGTTTGTGGGGCAAGTGAAGATCATGAGTTTTTCAATACCTCACAGTACTATGGAGGGCACCGCTCGGCAGAGGAATCTCTTTAAATGGGATGTGTAAGGACAGAGAGTATCCCCTAACGGCCTAACCCAAGATGCTGCCTCCCTATATCCCACAACACTTGTAAAATTATGTTTTCTTAAATTTGTTCTACATCTTGGCTTAAATAATTTCATACTATGACCTCTAGTCTTGTTATTGTGATCTTTAATGAAAAGAGAATCAAAATCTATCTTATCTATGGAAAAACCACAACATGGTATCGTATGTGATACGTTTATTTCATAATTAAATATAAATTATTAATTAATTGAATTAATTATCTATACAAAATTGGCTCGGGATTGTTGACATAGCCTAATGGGAATGAAATGATTGCCATACATACATAGAAACCGTATGTAGGCGTCGGTCTGCATAACCACGTGAAACGAAATTTTCCATTTGCTAACCCATGCAAAATACAAGGGAGAAAGAGTCAACAACCTTTGCCAAATCAGCAATTTATACAGAAATATGAAGATATATTAAAGGAATAGCCTCAGGGCTGTTTATGTTACAGCAAACGCTTTAAACAGGGAGGATGTCTAAAGTCCTCCCTAAAGTTCTGAGTGAATTCCTTATAATAAAATTAATACATAAAATAGGATAGGCCTATCCCCAGCAGTGTCTATATTGTGACAGCCCATATTTATAACAAGACTAACTCATTGCGTAACTCCATCGTGGCGGCCCTACACCGAAAAAGATCGTAACGCCCAACATCGAAGCAAACTAAGATCCATCAAAATTAAGGTGAGGCAATTTCATTTTCATTCTAGGGCGTCTAAAATCCCGACGCTAAAATTACCATAAACAATTAAATATAAAGAGGTCCTTTAAAGACCTACATATTCATAACTCTCTAACGAAAATATATAGGGCTTTTGTCGTTCACTCTCCACTGAAATCTGCTGGACATTTCCAACGGAGGGTAACAGGCAATCAACCCAATGCCCTATATAGTTTTTCCTTAATTTTACTACCTTAAACTATACCCAATCTATCAACATATGCGTCTTATCGATTTTTAAACATGTTTCCAGACGTGCTACTAATTACTTCTACCGGCAAACTATTCCAGCTATTTACTATTCTATGCGTAAAAACGTTTTTGGCAACTGTTGTCTCGAACCTTCTACTTGTCAACTTACACCCGTTATTTCTTGTCCTATTATATTGAGATATTTCGAAAAAGCTATCTCTATCTACGTTATCGAACCCATTCATAATTTTGAAAACCTGGATTAGATCACCCCTTAGCCTCCTAGTCTCAAGTGTAGTCAATTTTAACTCTTTAAGCCTATCCTCGTACGACTTTGACCTCAGCAACGGAATCATCTTAGTTGCTCGTCTTTGAACTCTTTCGATTTTGTCTATATCTTTGCGCATATGCGGATTCCAAAATTGGATTGTATCAAGATTTGTGAAGCTTAAGATTTTCATGACTATAGTTTTACTGACCAAATAATTGAACCCCCAGTAAATGGGGGACTGCAGGACTTCCAATTACTGAAGGTTCAATTATTTGGCCAATAAAACTATAGTCATGAAAATCTTAAGCTTCACAAATCTTGACACAATGTGAAGCTCAAGATTTTCATGGCTGCGTTCTTTTCCAACCAACCAACCAACCAACCAATTCAGCTCTTTTCAGAGACCCAAAAGTTGACAGACAGACACATACACACACAGCCGCACAACTTGCTTTTATCTATCATAATAATAAAAGGACGTGTGTGTGTGTGTGTGTGTGTGTGTGTGTGTGTGTGTGTGTGTGTGTTCCAGCCATAACTCCAAAATGGAAGCAGTTACAAACATGAAACTTCACACATATTGACTAGGTCCCCAGGTTGTGCACCTGGGTGTTAATAAATTAAATAATTAAAATTACTGGGCCCGAAGGCCCCAACACTGCGATTAAACTACAGAAAAGAACGAAGCCGTGAAAATTTTGAGCTTCACATTGTGTCAAGATTTCTGAATCTTAATATTTTCATGACTAATTATTTGGTCAATAAAACTATAGAAAAGAACAGTCATGAAAATCTTGAGCTTCACATATAATTAAAACTGGCGGAGCGACCCGGCGTTGCCGGGGTGGATGTTGAACGCTATGTGTATATATATATAATGCGCCTCGGTGGTGTAGTGGTTAGCGTCGCTGACTACGAATCCATCGGCCCAGGGTTCGAGACCCGACGGCAGCCGGCGCGCAGCAAAACCCAGCTGTTCATCCTTCCACACAATAAAGAAAGTGGTTGGTAGATAAATGGGTACCCTAGGTCAGGGCTTCTCAAACTTTTTTCACTTGCGACCCCTTTGGATCAGACAAATTTTTTCGCGACCCTTCACTCAATGTCATAAAAGCAATAGGTACTAACACTGTATATTTATGAAAAAAATAATATTTTCAAATGTTTCTGCGACCCCCAATAATATTTACGCGACCCCTAGTTTGAGAAGCCCTGTGTATATATATATATATATATATATATAACCCCGCAAGGGGGTTCTAAGCTCGTGCTCTTGAGTGCTCTTTGTGCTCGTTTGTACGTGCTTGTTCCTGGAGGTTTCACGTGCGCCCTCCCGGCCCTAGCACCCAAGGATGATGGGGCTCGACCCTGCAGTCCTTGTCATCCTTGGTCTTTTTCCACTTCGACTGTCCCCTCCACCCTTTCTTTTTCCTCTGTCTTTCCTCTCACTTTTTCTTTGTTTTTCCGCTGAGATATGCCCTTTAAATAGAGGCGAATCGGTTCTTCCTAAACTAAAAAAAAAAAAAAAAAAAAAAAAAATATATATATATATATATATGTTATAATGTTTCAAACCAACAAAGACCCTAGGATCCATTCATGGCCGGTCTACCTAACTGTTCGTAATTGTGTATGTCCTCCGTGGTGGCGGAGAGGACCTACAATTTTACGTGGGTTCCGAACCACAAAGCTTTAATTTTACTACCTTAAATTATACCCAATCTATCAACATATGCGTCTAATCGATTTTTAAACATGTTTATAGACGTGCTACTAATTACTTCTACCGGCAAACTATTCCAGCTATTTACTATTCTATGCGTAAAAAAGTTTTTGGCAACTGCTGTCTCGAACCTTCTACTTGTCAACTTACACCCGTTATTTCTAGTCCTATTATATTGAGATATTTCGAAAAGGCTCTCTCTATCTACGTTATCGAACCCATTCATAATCTTAAAAACCTGGATTAGATCACCCCTTAGCCTCCTAGTTTCGAGTGTTGTCAATTTTAACTCCTTAAGCATATCCTCGTACGACTTCGACCTAAGCGACGGAATCATCTTAGTTGCTCGTCTTTGAACTCTTTTGATTTTGTCTATATCTTTTCGCATATGCGGATTCCAAAATTGGATTGCGTACTCCAAATGGGGTCTAACTAATGATTTATAAAGAGGAACAATAATATCACGCGATTTGTACTAAAAATTCCGAGCTATAAAACCTAGCACTTTGTTCGCTTTATTAACCGCTGCTGTACTTTGTTTCGCCACTTTTAAATCACCAGTGACGATAATTCCTAAATCTTTTTCCTGCTCTACGCTTGCTAACTCCTTCCCTGACATACTGTACGCAAAATTACCGTTACGCGAACCTACACGTAAAATTTTGCATTTATCGACGTTAAATCTCATTTGCCATGTGACTGACCAATCAACGATTTTATTCAGATCTTCTTGGATTTTACCTCTATCTTCGTCATTAATCGCCCACCACCCAACTTCGTGTCGTCCGCAAACTTTGAGACTGTACTGACTAGGCCGACATCTAACTCGTTAATATATAGAACCCTGAGGAACGCCGCTCGCTACATTAGCCCAACACGACTCCGCTCCATCAACAACTACCCTCTGTTTCCTACCTCGCAACCACTCTTCTATCCAATTTATTACTACACCCCTGATTCCATGAGCCTTAATTTTTCCAATGAGTCTTTTGTGCGGTACGGTGTCAAATGCTTTTTGAAAATCTAAATACGCTACATCAACCGCCCGATGACTATCGTAAACTTCAACCACGCTTTGAAACAATTCTAAAAGATTAGTTAAGCAAGATTTGTTTCGCCTAAGACCGTACTGCGTATTTCTAACCAAGTTATGTAATTCTAAGTGTTCGACTATACGATCCCTAATTATTGATTCCAGTAGCTTACCTACAACAGACGTTAAATTGATTGGCCTATAATTTCCCGCCGCACCTTTATCGCCTTTCTTAAAGATAGGTGTTACATTTGCTAACTTGAAATTAGCTCGTACGCACCCCTCAGAATAGACGCATTAAAAATCTTTGTTAGCGGTACAACAATGCTTCCTTTTAATTCTTTTAGTTGTATGGGATATATGGAATCCGGCCCCGGTGATTTACGCATTTTCATTTTATCAATATAGGCATTACCTTCCTTTCACTAACCACAATATTATATAAAGTGTACATATATGTACGTAGACTCGCAACTTACGCGGATTTTTCTTACGCGGTTTCAACTATACGCGGGTTATAATTTTACAATTTCGGTGCTTTAAAGCAGCGTACACACATCTCACCTTCATCCGCATTCGCAACGCCATGGAGGACGGCACTAACAAGAGTGTTATGGCATGCTGGAAGGAATTCAACAATAATCAACATTGGCAATTGCATCACTTTTGTGTTATAGTATGTTATACGTAAAACAGAGTTACAATATACAGTGATTTAACCCTTTAAGGACTGAAGGTACAAATTGCTAACGTTTCAAATACAAGCATTCATAACTTAACCCTACAAAAAATTCAGGGCTTAAAGGGTTAAGAGTGATTTAGGGGATTTTTTTTGGTTTCTAACTTTACGCAGTTTTTGGCCTTACGCGGGGTCCCAGGAAGTTGCGAGTCTACTGTGTGTATGTATATATATATAACATATATATATATTATATGCCCGGTTAGGTCAACTGAATGCCCGGTTAGGTTAATTGAATGCCCGGTTAGGTTAATTGTACGCCCTTGACGATTGGTTAGGTTAAGTCGTGATATTTTCGTTAGCTTAGAGCGTTCAACATCCACCCCGGCAACGCCGGGTCGCTCCGCTAGTGTGTATATATATATATCTTGAAACCTATGGTAAAATTATTGAATACCCGGTTAGGTTCATTGAATGCCTGGTTAGGTCAACTGTACGCCCTTGACGATTGGTCAGGTCAGGTTCCGAGGTTATGCACCTGGGTGTTAATAAATTAAATTAATTTTAAAAAATTAAATGACGTCATCAAGGTCATTACGTGTATATATATATATCGAAACCTATGGTAAAATTATTGAATACCCGGTTAGGTTCATTGAATGCCAGGTTAGGTCATCTGTACGCCCTTGACGATTGGTTAGATATTTTCGTTAGCTTTAACGAAAATATCAGGACTTAACCTAACCAATCGTCAAGGGCGTACAATTAACCTAACCGGGCATTCAGTTAATCTAATCGGGCATATATATACACATATATATATATATATATATATATATATATATATATATATATATATATATATATATATGAGAGGACCAAAACTGTTTAATCAGTTGCTCAAAGACTTAAGAAACACGAAGGGAGTTGCAGTGGAAATCTTCAAAAGAAGACTAGACGCCTGGCTCAGAACAATCCCCGATGAGCCGGGCGTACCTGGCTATGTGAGGTGGAGAGCGCAAGAATCCAACTCACTACTTCACCAGGCCAACTCGAGAGGAGGGGCGACAAGCTTGACTTTCGCGAAATGAGAAATCGCGCGGAACCTTTGTAAGGTTGTAAGGTAAGGTGTGTATATATGTATATTTTTTTATATATTTTTTTTTCCAGATTTACCGCCGATTCGTACTAAAGAGGTGGTACATATCTCGGCGAGGCAGTGAGTGGGTGATGTTACTATGCTGGGGGTGGTAGACCAGGGGAATGAGTAAGGGTCAGTCAATGGATAGTAGGTAGGAGGGGTACGGTTTCAGATGCGATGGAGCAGATGGGAGTGAGTAGGGAAGAGGAGAACCGCTTCCGCTGAAAAGTGGGGGTCGTCGGCAAGTATGGATCGTAAGCAGTTGGGTATGGGGTTTTCGGCCGAGAGAGGGAAACACCTGCGACGGAGAGCGGACAGCTTTGAGCATTCCACCAGGAGGTGTAAGACAGTGATAGGGGTATGGCAGGTAGGGCAAAGCGGGGCTGGCGAGTTCGCCATAAGGTGTCCGTGGGTGATGCGGGTGTGACCTATGCGGAGACGGGCTAGGATTACTTCTTTAAGTGGACTATTGTGGTTTTCGGGGGATCCATTAGTTGATGAAGGGGGATGGGTAAAGGTGTAGGCGCTAGGAGGTTGGAGTGTGAAGGGAGATCTGGAGTTCGCGAAATTGAAGGCTGGGTCGGGAACATGGCTGGCTATCTACCGTTCACCAGGGAAGGAATCGGTCGGCCTGTCGAACCCCGCGGAGGTTGCGGGGTCGAGTCGGCCGAGTGAGACCGGAAGCGTGGATCACGGCAGACAGAGGAACATCGTGGGCTGAGCGGGTCAGAAATACCTTGACGGGCTTCTATGGTCGGGCCAGGGGGGGGCACGTTAACCCCTAAAGCGGCGCTACCCTGCCTGTCCGGGGTCTCACAGCGGACCCTAGGCGGTGACAGGGGGTACCAAAAAGACAGGGCGGGAGGGAGGGAGAACGTACTCAGGGTAGTTGATACGGAGGGGGCCGGGGATGTTGGGGGGGTAGGTACTATGGGGGTGGAAAGAGGTGAATCGGAGTGGTCTCGTGGAGGGGTGGAGAATATGGCACCAAGAGGCAAGGGCAGATCCATGAGACTCGTGGGCGTGGGCGCGGCCGAGCTTCCATCGGTCACACCGTGCAGCCGCGCCAGAGCCGCATCCACTGGATCCACAGGGCTGAGTCTCGTCGTACGGGGCGGGTCGTGAATTTCGGCCACTATTGTCAGAGTCTGTGGGGGTAGAGCGGTGGGACTTCTGCGATGGGAAGAGATGGACATAGTAGACGTGGTGTGCGGTGTAAGGGTCCGAGCCGTCTTCTTGGTCCTAGGGGAAGAGGGAGAGAGACGTTGGAAGGCCGGAGGGTCTGGCGACACGCTCCGGCGTCTCCGCCTCGACGGCTTGCTCCGGGCGGCAGATTCGGGCGTGTACAGGGAGTACTGGGAAGGCAGGGTTTCAGGTGGCTGGGACCCGGGTGCCCTGGTCCAAGACTCCTGGGGGATTCGTGGCAGGTGAGGTGCGGGAAGAAGAGGAACGGTGGGGGGACAGGGGACCGTCGGGTCCTGCGAGGAGTTGCATTGTGGGGAACAGGGGGCAGTGGCTGGGGGGGGGTTTCGGCGGCAGGCCAGGGCGGCGTGCCGAGATGACAGAGCCGAGAGCAGCGGCATAGGACACCCCCGGCCTCACCTCCCGACTCCGCACCCTGTCTCGTGCCTCACGGGGGCTAAGGAAGTCCGACACTTGTAGGCCGCGGACCTCCTTCTCGAACTTGTAGAAAAGGCATTCGCGGGATGAAGAGGGTGTGCACCTTCACAGTTGGAGCATTTGGGTGTATTGGGGCACCTGTCAGGGTGAGCAAGTCGTCCACAGTGCACACACAATTGATGCGGCTGTCGACAAACGGAGCTGACGTGTCCGAATTTATTGCATTTGAAACAACGGGTCGGGTCTGGGACGTATGGGCGGATAGAAAACTCGCATGAGGCGCGGTCTCCCATACCCCATACAATACGGCCAGGGGGGATTAGTGTGTTAAAAGTAAGGAGCAGACGTGGGGTGGGGGAGGGGGTGCCTCCCTGTCGGGATGTGAAACGATAGATCTTAGTAACTCCTTGGGGTGCGAGGTCCTCCAGGAGCTCGTTCACTGCGACCGACAGTAGGCGGGTGGCGTAAATAGTGCCCTGACTCTGGTTCAGGCGAGGGTGTGGGGAAACGGACACCGAGCATCCAAGGACCTCAGTGATGGAGAGTAGGGCTTTCGTCTCTGCGGCTGAGCGTGATTTTACGAGGAGGGAGCCATCCCTCTGTGGGCGTACGTCATAGCGGCTTGAGTTGCTGTAGGTTCGGATCGCCTGGAACGTCCGTTCAGAGTTGTTCGGGAGGGACCCAGATGTAGGCCGAATCATCAGGAATTTGTGGATACTTGGAAGGGAGAGGGAGGCTGTAGAGTCGAAATGTACTGGGATATTCAACGGTCGGTAGGACGGCCGTGAATGCCGGCTCCCCCGTCCGCCGCGAGGCTCTCTCCGCGGGGAGGTGGGCTGACGGCGGGTGAGGGGGGCATATGGGGAGAGCAAGAAGCCGGGTTGTGGGGGCAAGTCCTCGGTGGAACTTGACTTGCCCGAAGGTGGCTGAAGTGGGCTGGGGCGAGACCCCTGCTCCAGAGAGTGTAGGTCCAAGGGCGTAGTCGAGGGACGGACTGGGGTCGGCAACGGAAAAGGAGAGTGCAAGCGTTCCGCTTCCACAGGGGGTCAGCCCCATTAGGTTGCGGTCTTCCAGTGGTAAAGGACTCGAGGGCCTGGTTGCCCACCACCCGAGTGTTGAGAGAAGGAGTAGTCCGGGAATGAGAAGCAGTAGTCGTCAGCCGGGGGGGGAGAAGTGTCCATAGCAAAACAAAAAAGAACTTCATCCCCCGCGCGCATCCAGCCATCACCGACTCCAACAAGGGAAAGGCGAAGTGTGGGCACACTTGGTCCCACCGCCGATAGATGTCACGCAGGGGAGATACACCCGCACCCAGTCCCTGTGCCTGAAAGGCGGCCACTCTCATCCAACGCGCGGTGAAAAGTGGCAGGGACAGGGTTTGGGTTTGGTTGGAAAGCGACAAGGGTGCAGGGCAACCGCCTCCCACACCCAAGGGCCAAGGAAAGGGTCAAAATCAAGGTCCAAAGAACAACGCCAAAAAAACAGGGAGAAGCCAGAAAGAATGGGTTAAAGGAGAAAGAAAGAAAAAGAAGCAGGAGATCAGCCGGGTCCCCAAACGGGTCCAATGGTCCACGAGGGCAGAGAAAGCCCTTACACCGAAGAAAGGTGTATTCCCACATTCGCCACAGAGGGACGCGCCCTATAGCTCCGGACAAAGCAAAGGGATATATGTATATGTATATATATATATATATATATATATATATATATATTATTATATATATATATATCGTTCAACATCCACCCCAGCAACGTCGGGTCGCTCCGCTAGTATAATATATATATATATAATATGATACACACACACACACACACACACGCCTAATTATTCAGTAAAAAGAATCCTGAGAGTTAAAAAAATAACAAACTAGTTTAAATGGGGTCACCAACCTTTTTTTTGTTCACCGCCCACTTTTACGATTTTTTGAAAATTAAAAAAGCTTATCGCCCACCTTAGATCAAAAAGAATAAATCAACATAATCGATGAAAAATGTTTAATTACCTTTAATGTGAGCCCACTAGTGGGCGCTACCGCCCATGTTGGTGACCCCTGATCTATGCAATATTTACTACTCGACATTCCTTACAACTAGGCTACGGAATTGTATGCATTTAAAAATTACTAAATATGTATGCAAATATGCAACTAAAATGCTCGAAATATGCACTTAAATATGTTGTTTTAAATGATCGATTAATCATCTTTCGAGTTAAATGTTAGGAGTTTTAAGGTATTTTAGGACTGAAAGATTCAATATATACAAAAGATTTATTCATTTGAAGATAAAACAATGCATATTTTGAAAAGAAATTCATTGGAAAAATAAAGCAAACAATGTAGTTACATACATGAAAATGTGGGGAAAAGCCCTCTTCTAAACAAAATAACAATATATATATATATATATATATATATATATATATATATATATATATATATATATATATATATATATATACACTATTATAGCACAAAGACACTATATTTACAAACAGAGTTGCATTTTATGACAACGTAGTGCGATAAATCCTTGTCGGCAAGGATATTTTTGTATTGCGAGAAAACTCTTTCAACATCACGAGACACTATTGGTATGTATTCTAACTTAAGTATGTCCGCAATATCAAGATTTTCAACAGTGCCATCGATCCCAGCGGATTAATTTACAGGTTTTATACAATGCTTTGCTCGAGCCACGTGTTTTATTAAATTATCATCATGACATCAGAACAAAAACAACTAATAAATTAATTATTATTTCCCAGAATATACATTTTAAACAAAAAACCTTGAAATATGCACTTTGGCTCAAAAATGCTTAAAATATGCAATTGCATATGCGCGTATGCAAATGTGCAAAAATCCGAAGCCTACTTATAACCCAGTAAAGCGAAAAGCTTCACCAATTCGACACTATAATATCGTATTGTACCACGTCATATTTCGGACAGACTATGTGAGGCTCTCCTCGTAAGTTGTAGCTAAACGACAAAAGTAAAAAAACGCCAGCAAAGCAATTAAAGTTGTACCAATTTGAAAGTGACGTAACTGTTGAACTTTTGAAGATATTTCGTCAAAATATCTCACTGGCCAACAAGTATTTTTCATCAGATATAATTATAGGTGGGGCTAGATAGCTGTTGGGACGCTGATTCCAAATCTGTTTTCGGTTTTCCTCTAGCACGTCTGTTTTCGAGATAAGACCGATCATAAATATATATAATATATATAATACTATACAGGGTGTCCCATAAGTCCGGCATCATAGGAAAAATAATAAAAAAAGGCAAAACGAAAGTTTTTATTTACAGAACGTGCTCAATATGTCCACCATTGTTTTCAATACACAAATTCAGACGTGATACCGAGTCAGCAAGCACACAGTGAATGATGTCAGGAGTAATGGTGTTACATGCCCCAATAATGCGCTGCCGCAAATGTTCAACACTCCTAATTTTCTCTGCTTATACCAGTGCTTTCAAGTGGCCCCAGAGATAAAAATCTAGTGGCGTGAGATCCGGGCTTCTAGCTGGCCATTCCACAGGCTCTCGACGTCCTATCCAATGACCAGGGAATTGTTGGTACAGGTATTCCCTTACTTGGGTGCTTTAATGTGCAGGAGCGCCGTCTTGCTGGAACCATGTTGGGACATTTCCTTTTTCGTTCAAAACACTGGGAAATGCTTCTTCCTTGAGCATACGTAGGTAGATGCCTCCAGTGACATGTTCATCGAAAAAGAGGGGGCCTATGATGCGATCCTTCCAAATGCCACACCATACCATCACCCGAGATGCACCTTGTTCCTTTGAAGAGATATACCAGTGAGGGTTGTTTTGAGACCAGTAGCGGGTGTTCTGTCGATTTACCTCACCATTTCCATAAAAAACAGCCTCGTCAATGAATAGAATGGTGGACGGGAAATTGGCATCCCGAGCATATTGTTCCGTAGCCCATTCACAAAATTCCATTCGCCGGTCGGGATCATCTTCGCTTAATTTCTGTAGGATCTGAAGTTTATATGGATGCCATTTGAGAGCCTGAAGAATGCGATGGATGCTACTTTTCGACACTCCTGTCTCGACGGACAATCGCCGAAGAGACTTATTGGGACTTCTGTTAAAATGAGCCAGGATAGCAGTCGCTGTATCATCGTCAGTGGACCTCCTTGAAGGTCCACTGCGTGGTTTATCTTCTATGGATCCTGTTTCCTTAAACTTTGCAACAAGTCTACTAACACAACTCTGTGTTATTGGCTCGCGGTCTGGATGCAGTCTGTTAAATTCAGCAGCGGCCTCTCTTTGACTCCGATTTCCTACGAGTAGAATTATGTGGATTCGTTCTTCCTTGCTCACAGACATTATAGCCTGTAGAAAGAGAAAAATATGAATTATGGTTTGTAAAAATAGAAAAATATGAATTTCTCCTACGATGCCAGACTTATGGGACACCCTGTATATAATATATATAATATGCATATAACGATATATAATATATAATACTATATATACAATATGTAATATGCGTCCTTTATATATGTAGCGAAGTATTTTGTCGTTGCAGCTTAGGCGTAGGTTTTTGCTTTACCATTTCTGTACCCTCATGTATGGCATTTTGTCGTTTCAACTTAGGCTTTCTGCGGGTTGTCTTATGGTATTTTAGGTGAGAGGAATTGCTGGCCACAAATTTGCAAACGTTGCACATGTACACCCTTTTATTGTTTGGCGTAACAGTTACATGTCTAGTTGTGTGTTGTGTTTTTTGTTTTGTGTCGCCCACTTACACATTTTATTTTTTTAGGTGATTTACATCAACCCACTCATCGATAATCATACCTCGAAAGTAAGTGTAAAAATCATTCCGACAATTTCTGTTACGTGTGCGGCTCGTTCGCGACTAATTCACAACGTCGTACAATCACGATGGATCTTCGGAAAACTTACTGGTTATACTTCGGCTGTCCACTCGGCAACCAAGGTAAGGCGTGGGCGCCACATGTTATCTGTACCGCTTGTTCGAATGGATTACGTGACTGGTTGAACCAAAGGAAAAAGTCGATGCCGTTCGCTATACCCATGATATGGAGGGAGCCGAGAGACCATCATGGCGATTGTTACTTTTGCAATGTTAACATAACTGGATTCTCCGTGAAGAACAAGCATAACATCGTTTATCCGAACGTAGATTCCGCGATCAGACCGATCCCTCACGATGACACGATGCCGATTCCGGTACCTCCACAGCATGGACTCGATTCTTTAGAAGACGAAAGGGAATCCAAAGAGGTGCGATTG
Source organism: Bathynomus jamesi (assembly GCA_023014485.1). Taxonomy (NCBI): domain Eukaryota; kingdom Metazoa; phylum Arthropoda; class Malacostraca; order Isopoda; family Cirolanidae; genus Bathynomus; species Bathynomus jamesi. Next base: position 90,801 of record JAJOZX010013810.1, read on the forward strand.
GCGGAGATGCGAGACCTTCAGCCGATCTTGACTACACACCTGACGAAGAGCAATCGGAGCCAGAGAGGCTTACCCAAAATGAGTTGAATGACTTCATTAGAGACCTAGCCCTCTCCAAAGAGAAATCAAAACTTCTCTCCTCTAGACTCAAGCAGAAACACTTACTTGAGAAGAACGTCCGAGAGTGTCACTCGGATGTTGTAAATTTCTTTTTATGAATAAAGTTGTACTTTTACGATAAATTGTGCTGAAATTAACACCAGTCATATTCCGATAACTAGATGAAAACCGAAAACAGATTTGGAATCAGCATACAAAACTGGTCTATAAAAGTGTGTATCCATCTTTGATGAAAGGAAAAAGTTCGATTTTGTCGACCAGTGTTTTCAGAAGTTCAAAAGTTATGGCATATTAATAAGTTACAACGGTATTCGTATACTTTAGCGTCGGAAATTATTTATACGTTTTAGAGTCGGAAATTGTAACTTTATTATTATTATTAAAAGTATTAAAACGATATTAGAACTGATAAATGTCATTAATGGATATAATCAAATGCGAAAATAAGTTATTTCTCCATAACAATTCCTGAATATAGCTGGGAAATAAGGCACGTGATGTACCATGACGACGACGTAGCTGCTTCTTTGCCCGGTTAGGTCAACTGTACGCCCTTGACGATTGGTTAGGTTAAGTCGTGATATTTTCTTTTAAACTAACAAAAATATCACGACTTACCTAACTAATCGTCAAGGGCGTACAGTTGACCTAACCGGGCAAAGAAGAAGCTACGTCATCAACATGGCGCATTTATCAGTTGTAATATCGTTTTAATACTTTTAATAAAGTTATATTCAGGCTTACGTATTTTTTGTTGATATTAAACGTATAAATAATTTCCGACGCTAAAGTATACGTATACCAGTTATGATGTAATAAAAATAATAATAATAATCTTACCTTCTGTTCCAAGCGCTTTTGAAGTTTAACATCTCAACTTATTCACGATGACGTAAAGCAGCAAACAAAATAAATTCCTTTTTGTGAAAACGGTTTATTGAGTGAAAAACAACTCTGGTTAACAAGATCTAGAAAAGTTGTTTCAGCGTTTTGCATAAGTAATGTCTACCGTATTCCAACTTTTCTGAAGATGTGAATTCACTGATATTGTTTCCGCTCCAGGTTTGCCGCGAATACTAGCTAGGTGGCACTGTCGTGGAGAATAATTTATCCGGAAACAAGATCTCAACTTAGGACCCAACCCTGTTACATGGACTTGGCTGAACGACAGTCGTACATGTTCATAATAAATGAAAATTATGTAAATTAATTAGTAAGAGTCACCCTCATTGGCCCGAAGTATGAAATGGGCGGATCACCAAAATCTGGTGTCCCTGAAACTTAACATTAGCCGTAAAAACTTATGTATACACGTTTCCAACAAGTATATTTTACGATAATCTTGTAGCAATGTAGCTTAACGTCGCAAATTATTGAAATAAAACAAAATTATTTCATTTAGACAAATTATCAGTAAATTCTACTTTTGAGGCTGCACAGCAAACCACGTATCGTACACTGATCACACATATCAATCGATAGAGCAGAAAAACTATATAAACAGCTATGTAAATTTTTCAAAATATAAAAAAAAAATTATTTAGGTTAGGTTAGGTTTTTTTCTGCTTTATCGATTGAATACGTGTTATTAATGTAGGATACGTGGGTGCTGTGCGGCCTTAAAAGTAAGATTTACAAATTATCAAATGATAACCTAATAATAATAACCTAACCTGCCCTGCCCTGCCCTGCCAAATTTGAAACGATCTCTACAGTAAAAATAAAACCAAAATTAATTTGTGACGTTTAAAAAACTTAAAAGTACGCTACCGTACCTAATTTGTGATGTTAAACTAGAAGATTACCATGTTTTACTATATAAAATACAAATATTGGGTTAATATTCGTTTTTTGACCCAGTCACACCCAGCTATAACAGCAATATATATTGAATAACCAATCAAAACTGAATAAGAAAATATATATTTATCTTGTGCAAATTTGTATAAAATGTACTTTATAAAAAAAATATTTTCTACTTTCTAATATGTATGTATATAAATTTCGGTTAGTTTGTTTATTTTGGCTACCTTTTTTGGAGATTTTTTGGCTATTTTTGGCTACTTTTTCTTGCTTTTGCCTACTTCTTTCTGTTTCTTGTTAGTGTGGTGATTTTCGTTCTAGTATTATGACGTGTCAATCTTGTGAACTTGATTTTGAAGACGTGATCCGCCATATTGCCCTCGATGAAAACAAGAGTTTAGACCTTTTTTTCAATCACGGAATAATTAAGACATCCGTGACCTGCCCTAAATACAATAGTGCTTGTATTTTAAGAAAAGACCAGGTCTTTAGATGCCGTAAAAAAAATCCTAAAAATAAACGTGTCATTTCAGTTTAAGGGCAGGCGAAATTTAGCGGACTACCCATGCAAAATTGGCACATGTTATTACATTATCATTTGTATAATTTAGGTCTCGGGGGTACGGGGGCGGAGCCCCCGTAAAGATCACGCATCACAAATTGATCGGTCCTAATGTTTTGCGGACAGTTCAGTACGTGACACCGGTTAGGTCAACTGTACGCCCTAGATGATTGGTTAGGTTAAGTCATGATATTTTCGTTTAAATTGGTTAGTTTAAACGAAAATGACGAGTGCAAACTTTTCTGGTTAATTTTGAGGTGTTTTGTACGAAACTGCCATCCGTTTCCTGTGCAAATGCGGTTTTCAAGATGACGATATCTCGAAAACTACGCATTTGCACAGGAAACGGATGGCAGATCCGTGCAGAGCACCTCAAAATTGACCAGAAAAGTTTGCTCTCATTATAAAAAGAGACTGGGTCAAAAAACGAATAATTACCAAATATTGTACCGAAAACTAGCTACAAAATACGAGACGTAAATACCAGAAAATCCGTAATAGCGATAAATTAATTAAGTGAAAAATATTTACTTGATTTTAATAGTTCACGTTTACTTAATATCTTTTATGTTAATATTTTGCATATACTCGCACTTAAACCCTCCCCTCACCCCGACACACACACAGTACAAAAAATTTTCAGCAAAATTCACTTTTCCAATCATATTATACAGGGTGTCTCAAAAGTCACTATCTATTTTGAAAAATAATGGGAATTACGAAAAACTGGTTTAAGACATGAAAAATATATTTATTTCAAAGTAAGTGCCACAAAGAATTAGTGCTATTTATTTATCTGTCTCCGCATGGCGACCATCAGTGTCTCTACAGAGCTCAAAGCGATAAGTTGTTTCCCGGAACACACT
>JAJOZX010013811.1:0-50000 GCA_023014485.1 Bathynomus jamesi
CAATGGCAGGTTTGGACATGACCCACAGCGCCAAGTCAAAGATTGTACTCGATGTCGGGAGGAAGAGGAGAAACGAAGAAAGCGATCAGCAGCTGAAATGGAGGCAGTATCCAACGAAGCGGTTTTGGAGTCCTCATCCTCCAGCTCAGATGATAGCGAAGAAAAGGAGCATGTGGTGGTTCGTTAGCGTCTAAACAAAGAGCAACGAAGAACATCATGACATCGGAATTGGCGGCAGCGCTTGATCGCACGCAAACTCTCGTCAAGAAAGGCCACATATCTGCTGTTTGAGGCAGCTTCCAGCTTAGGGCATGATGCTAGCGACTACAACATCAATCGTGGATCCATTCATCGTCAGCGTGAAAAATTCCGTACCCTTAAGGCTCGGCAACTGAAGAGCGAGTTCCAAGGCAATAGTCCGTTGACTTTCACTGGGACGGAAAACTCATGCAATATCTGACGTCACGAGAATATGTTGACCGCTACCTATTCTTGTATCTGGCTCCGGGACAGAGCAGCTCCTCGGGGTGCCAAAACTTCTGTCAGGAACCGCGCTGGCACAAACAAATGCCATCATAGATTGCCTGAATGAATGGGGAGTGACCGATCATGTCAAATCTATGTGTTTCGACACAACCGCGACAAACACAGGCCACCGTGGAGGACTTGTGTTCTTCTGGAAGAAAAAGTTGGACGTGACCTGTTACACTGCGCGTGCAGACACCATGTACTGGAGTTGGTGCTACAGGCGGCATTCGCAGCATCGCTGATTCAGTATCTACCGGTCCAGAAATTCTGCTTTTCAAGCGCTTCCATGATTATTGGACCCGCATTGACCAGCAACAGTTCCAAACTGCGGACACAGATGCGTTCACCAAAGCGCTATTTTTAAGCATAGAACGGAGCTCATTGAGTTTGCAAAATCACAAGCACTTCAAGTTCGTGATGACTATCAGGAATTCTCGATCTTTCCGTCATCTTTCTTGGAGGAGTTCCATACAAGGGACTAAACTTCCGCGCCCCTGGTGCTAGCACCGGCGAGATGAATGGCTAAGGGGCTCTATGCCATCAAGATCTGGCTCTTCCGAAGACAGTTTAAACTGACGAACACTGAGGAACGCGGAATTCGAGATATCTGCCTCTTTTCTGTTTCTAGTTTACATGAAAGCGTGGGCAACAGCTCATCTGTCCATCGAAGCTCCGCTGAATGATTGGGAATTGATGAGGACGCTCCTTCGATACCCGCACAAGAAGATCTCTGATGGTACCACCAAGAAGCTGTCTGCGCACTGTGGTACCATTCGGAGGAGGCAGTGGGTCTGGCGTTCTTTGATGAGAGGATATCGATGGAAGTGAAGTGCAGCATGGTTGCAGCGGTTAGATCAAGAAGCCCCTCACATGCCGCCAAAACGACCTTTGGTTCTTGATACTATGTTCCTCAGTGACAGCAAAGGACTGGAGCAACTGATCACAAAGAACACCCGAGGATTCTTCTCAAAACTTCAGTTGCCAGATTGCTTTCTGCTCCACCATCCCAGTTCATGGACGTCAAACTCTGAATACGTGCAAGCTCGGGATGTGGTCTCCAAACTTGCAGTGGTGAACGACAGAGCAGAACGGGCCGTGGCTCTGGTGAAGGAGCTGAACGGAAAGTTGACAGTGAAAGAAGAACAGCTCCAGTTCCTTGTTCAAGTTGTCACTGACCACAGAAAGCAACACCCAGCTCCGAACAAATCAGCATTAGTGAGGACGCGAAAGAACTAATCACTGATCAACAAATGAGCACCAATTATTCTGCTACTGTATATGTATTTTATTTCTCAAAGTTTTGCTTTTGTTGCTTCTCCATTTTGTACCATTATTCGCCAAATTATGTCTTCTATTTTCATTATATATAACTGTTTGTATTCTTTGCGTTTCTAAGTGTCTTACTTTCGTTATTTCACCAAATGCCTTGTTTTTATTATCTGGTTCGGCCAAGCTGTGAACACTGAACAGCTTGTTGACGTCAACAAATGGGTCTTGTTTTCAGTGACGAGGGCGACCTTTAAATGAGGACCAATCAGGACCAAATTTCTCTTCCGTATGTTTTACACCAAATGGAACAATTTTAGGGGGTGTCATAGGAAAATATCCATCGTTTAATTTTCCCCCTATTACCTAGTGACACCCTAATATATAATATATATATATACATATATATATATATATATATATATATATATATATATACATACATATATATATATATATATATATATATATAATATTATACATATATATATATATATACATACATATATATATATATATATATATATATATATTATATATATATATATATATGCACTAGAATCACAAAATAACACGTGACCTTATTAATAAGCAAACAACCACAAGGAAAAGGAAACACAAAGTCCGAGCGCTTTCGTGATATATTCACATTATCAAGGAGGAACAGAAAATAGACGGAGATTACAAAATATTTGAGTTAAATAGACAAGCAAAAAATTCACAATTGGCACCTCAAATTAAAGGCCTTAAAGCCCTCTAAAGATTTTTTCAAATTGATAACATAATCTGTAGGCAGCTAAATAACTGAATATAAAAAATATACTGTATAGATGAAATTAGACAAAAAGCAAACCAATACAGAGAACAAAAATTATTATAATGGTTATTAACACTAATATTAATTAAAACAGGCAATTAATAGGCAAGAATTTAATGAAAAACAATAGATGACGTAGATAACAAATAGAAAACATAATCTGTAGGCTGATTAATTACTATACAGATGAAATTAGACAAAACACCAGTACAGAAAACCAAAAAAAAAAAAAATTATTATAATGGTTATTAACACTAATATTTAATTGAAATAGAAAAAAATTAGAGGCCCGAAATTAATGAAAACAAAGGGAAAGTTGCCATCGTCTTACAGATTATTACAAAATTTCAACAAACAATCTGAAAAAAAAAAAAAAAAAAAAAATTGTTATCCCAACAGCCACCCACTTCAAATATCCAATAAATCACTCAGCAACCAAAGATTATACACGAAAGAAATATTACAATTAAAATAGACACATAAGAATGTTAACAGTTCTTACAATAATATTTATTTATTTAACCAGGGCAAACCATTAAGAGGCAAAAAATGCAATTAAGAAAACAGTAGGCCCATCGCCAACTTACTGACAATATACGAATCTAATTTGTACAACCCAGGGCTAATATTAAAGACCAAATCCGCATTATTCTTGATCACACTTGATTCCAATATATTTCTGCTAACAATAGATTTACTAAACCTTAATTTGGAAGCATTTTTCCAATCAATGGGATGATTAGAATCTCTTACGTGAATGAAAATGGCGTTAGATTCCTGGCCACTTCTTATACTGTATTGATGCTGTTTAATACGTAACTCAAGAGTCTTACCAGTTTGGCCAATGTAAAATTTATTACATATTGTGCAAGGGATTTTATATACACAACCATGTTCACTTAAAGGGGAGTTCTTAATCAATGAATTCTTAATGACATCTAAATTTTTGAACGCATATTTACGTTAAAAGTCCTCAGCAGCTTCGGGAGCTCAAGAAAATTTTCTCTGAATGGTAACACTAAAACATTTTTTGTGTTATAAGAAATCTTATCCTTTACTTCGTAGAAGGTTTTCTTTGCCATTTTTAAGGACTTATCTATGCAGTTCTTTGGGTATTTTAAATCAAAAGCAATTTTGTATATTATACTAATTTCATCGTCAATAACTCAGGGCTACAAATTCGTAGGCCTCTTAGAAACAAAGTAGAAAGAGCGGATCGTTTTACATTAATGTGGTGATTAGAATAATAATGTATAGGAACAATTATTAGTGGGTTTTCTGTAAATATTGTACTTAAACTTTTTTCCAGACCTATATATTAAAACATCTAAAAAGGGATCGAAGAATCTTTTTCTATTTCAACTGTAAAATTGATAGAGGGAATTAAATTATTAAGTTTGGGTAGGAATTCATTGAGATTTAAAGTCACTGGCCAAAGACAGAGAACATCATCTACATATCTAAACCATGGAACATAATTTGGCAGAATCTTCCTTAATAACTTACTTTCAAAAAACTCCATATATAAGTTACTCAAAATGGGGAGAGAGGGTTTCCCATCGCCATACCAAATTTCTGTCTAAAATATTCATTATTGAACACAAATTTTGAGTCTACTATGCACAACTTAATTAATTCTATAATTGTGGCCACAGGTAAAGGCAAATTATGCTTAACCAATTCTTCCGAAAGAAACCCTAAAAGATCCTCCACCGGGACTCTTGTAAATAAAGCGGTAACATCAAAGCTTACCAATTTAAAATTGTAATTGACACTGATACTATTTAATTTTTCCACAAGGTCTACATTATTTTTTATGTGTGCTTGTGAAATTGTGCCAAGGAGAGGATTAAGAATGGAGACAAGCCATTTCGATACCTTATATGAAATAGATCCTATAGAACTAACAATAGGCCTTGCCGGATTATCTGGCTTATGAGTTTTAATCAGGCCATACATATAAGGTAATGACGGTGAAGTACTCAGAAACTGTTTAAGTAACATTTCATTCCCCTTCAAAAGTTGTTTAATTTTCTTGTTGAATGCACTGTTCACAGTTTCAAGGGGATTGTTCCTTAATTTCACGTAAGTGTCAGCATCATTCAACAGATCATACATTTTTCCTAGATAAACGTCTTTATTGAGGATCACTAAGGCATTTGATTTATCAGCTTTGGTTATATGTAGATTCTGATCTTTTCTTAAAGCTACATAAGAGTCGAAAAACCTCTGTGGACAATTTGGAATAGAGGGTTTAGACATAGCACTATATACTATATATACCTTTACAAATATTCACATCCTCTATAGGTAAATCATTATATTTTTCTAAATTACAGAAAGCCTTAGCAATTTCTACATAGTCCACCTCCTTTTTAGCTGCTGAAAAATTTATTCCATATCCAAGAGCCGTAACCATATTTTTATTTAACACTTTATCTGATAGATTTATCACAAAACCGGGGTTAGCATCCTTAGTCCAATCACTTCTTTCAATTAGCATTTGTAATTTAATATCCAGTTTCCTTTCCACTACACTGCATTCTCTTCTAAGTTTGTTATAACAATAGTCCAGTAACCGTTGTTTCCATTCAGGTGGAATTGCCATATCAAAACTATATCTACTCGCCCTAGTAACTTTAAAAGTTTCTTCGACTTCAATCTTAGTAATTTCTATATGCTTCTGCAAAACTATTCTCTGGAATTCATCGAAGGGGCGTTCTCTCAGATTCAAAAGTCTATTAGGGAGTAAAGAGGTGGGGAGAACTTGTTCACTTAGACATCTTCTTAGAAATATCAGGTGAACCTTTCGCTTGTGTGACTTAACTAAAGAAGAACAAAAAGTAGAAACAAACAGTGCTAGGCCAGGGAAGAGCAAAGAAAAGGTCTCGAAGTGGCGCGTGGTATCCATTATGCACTAGAATCACAAAATAACACGTGACCTTATTAATAAGCAAACAACCACAAGGAAAAGGAAACACAAAGTCCGAGCGCTTTCGTGATATATTCACATTATCAAGGAGGAACAGAAAATAGACGGAGATTACAAAATATTTGAGTTAAATAGACAAGCAAAAAATTCACAATTGGCACCTCAAATTAAAGGCCTTAAAGCCCTCTAAAGATTTTTTCAAATTGATAACATAATCTGTAGGCAGCTAAATAACTGAATATAAAAAGAGAATAGTTTTGCAGAAGCATATAGAAATTACTAAGATTGAAGTCGAAGAAACTTTTAAAGTTACTAGGGCGAGTAGATATAGTTTTGATATGGCAATTCCACCTGAATGGAAACAACGGTTACTGGACTATTGTTATAACAAACTTAGAAGAGAATGCAGTGTATTGGAAAGGAAACTGGATATTAAATTACAAATGCTAATTGAAAGAAGTGATTGGACTAAGGATGCTAACCCCGGTTTTGTGATAAATCTATCAGATAAAGTGTTAAATAAAAATATGGTTACGGCTCTTGGATATGGAATAAATTTTTCAGCAGCTAAAAAGGAGGTGGACTATGTAGAAATTGCTAAGGCTTTCTGTAATTTAGAAAAATATAATGATTTACCTATAGAGGATGTGAATATTTGTAAAGGTATAGTATATAGTGCTATGTCTAAACCCTCTATTCCAAATTGTCCACAGAGGTTTTTCGACTCTTATGTAGCTTTAAGAAAAGATCAGAATCTACATATAACCAAAGCTGATAAATCAAATGCCTTAGTGATCCTCAATAAAGACGTTTATCTAGGAAAAATGTATGATCTGTTGAATGATGCTGACACTTACGTGAAATTAAGGAACAATCCCCTTGAAACTGTGAACAGTGCATTCAACAAGAAAATTAAACAACTTTTGAAGGGGAATGAAATGTTACTTAAACAGTTTCTGAGTACTTCACCGTCATTACCTTATATGTATGGCCTGATTAAAACTCATAAGCCAGATAATCCGGCAAGGCCTATTGTTAGTTCTATAGGATCTATTTCATATAAGGTATCGAAATGGCTTGTCTCCATTCTTAATCCTCTCCTTGGCACAATTTCACAAGCACACATAAAAAATAATGTAGACCTTGTGGAAAAATTAAATAGTATCAGTGTCAATTACAATTTTAAATTGGTAAGCTTTGATGTTACCGCTTTATTTACAAGAGTCCCGGTGGAGGATCTTTTAGGGTTTCTTTCGGAAGAATTGGTTAAGCATAATTTGCCTTTACCTGTGGCCACAATTATAGAATTAATTAAGTTGTGCATAGTAGACTCAAAATTTGTGTTCAATAATGAATATTTTAGACAGAAATTTGGTATGGCGATGGGAAACCCTCTCTCCCCCATTTTGAGTAACTTATATATGGAGTTTTTTGAAAGTAAGTTATTAAGGAAGATTCTGCCAAATTATGTTCCATGGTTTAGATATGTAGATGATGTTCTCTGTCTTTGGCCAGTGACTTTAAATCTCAATGAATTCCTACCCAAACTTAATAATTTAATTCCCTCTATCAATTTTACAGTTGAAATAGAAAAAGATTCTTCGATCCCTTTTTTAGATGTTTTAATATATAGGTCTGGAAAAAAGTTTAAGTACAATATTTACAGAAAACCCACTAATAATTGTTCCTATATACATTATTATTCTAATCACCACATTAATGTAAAACGATCCGCTCTTTCTACTTTGTTTCTAAGAGGCCTACGAATTTGTAGCCCTGAGTTTATTGACGATGAATTAGTATAATATACAAAATTGCTTTTGATTTAAAACCCAAAGAACTGCATAGATAAGTCCTTAAAAATGGCAAAGAAAACCTTCTACGAAGTAAAGGATAAGATTTCTTATAACACAAAAAATGTTTTAGTGTTACCATTCAGAGAAAATTTTCTTGAGCTCCCGAAGCTGCTGAGGACTTTTAACGTAAATATTGCGTTCAAAAATTTAGATGTCATTAAGAATTCATTGATTAAGAACTCCCCTTTAAGTGAACATGGTTGTGTATATAAAATCCCTTGCACAATATGTAATCAATTTTACATTGGCCAAACTGGTAAGACTCTTGAGTTACGTATTAAACAGCATCAATACAGTATAAGAAGTGGCCAGGAATCTAACGCCATTTTCATTCACGTAAGAGATTCTAATCATCCCATTGATTGGAAAAATGCTTCCAAATTAAGGTTTAGTAAATCTATTGTTAGCAGAAATATATTGGAATCAAGTGTGATCAAGAATAATGCGGATTTGGTCTTTAATATTAGCCCTGGGTTGTACAAATTAGATTCGTATATTGTCAGTAAGTTGGCGATGGGCCTACTGTTTTCTTAATTGCATTTTTTGCCTCTTAATGGTTTGCCCTGGTTAAATAAATAAATATTATTGTAAGAACTGTTAACATTCTTATGTGTCTATTTTAATTGTAATATTTCTTTCGTGTATAATCTTTGGTTGCTGAGTGGTTTATTGGATATTTGAAGTGGGTGGCTGTTGGGATAACAATTTTTTTATTTTTTTTTTTCAGATTGTTTGTTGAAATTTTGTAATAATCTGTAAGACGATGGCAACTTTCCCTTTGTTTTCATTAATTTCGGGCCTCTTAATTTTTTTCTATTTCAATTAAATATTAGTGTTAATAACCATTATAATAATTTTTTTTTTTTTTGGTTTTCTGTACTGGTGTTTTGTCTAATTTCATCTGTATAGTAATTAATCAGCCTACAGATTATGTTTTCTATTTGTTATCTACGTCATCTATTTGTTTTTCATTAAATTCTTGCCTATTAATTGCCTGTTTTAATTAATATTAGTGTTAATAACCATTATAATAATTTTTGTTCTCTGTATTGGTTTGCTTTTTGTCTAATTTCATCTATACAGTATATATTTTTTATATTCAGTTATTTAGCTGCCTACAGATTATGTTATCAATTTGAAAAAATCTTTAGAGGGCTTTAAGGCCTTTAATTTGAGGTGCCAATTGTGAATTTTTTGCTTGTCTATTTAACTCAAATATTTTGTAATCTCCTTCTATTTTCTGTTCCTCCTTGATAATGTGAATATATCACGAAAGCGCTCGGACTTTGTGTTTCCTTTTCCTTGTGGTTGTTTGCTTATATATATATATATACATATATATATACACATATATATATATACATATATATATATATATATATATATATATATATATATATATATATATATATATATATATAACATTCCAATTGATCAGGGAAGTACTCTTGGGGGACGTTAGGCAGAAGACAGAGAGTGCTGGAACTCCCGTTTCTTCTGTTACTGTCCTTCTTAGCTGATCTTTTTCTGTCTCATCTACCATTTGAGCAATCCAGCATGCTTTCAAAAACACGCTTCTTTCCCTATTCTTTATTACACATACGTGCATCTTACACACCATATAATCTCTTCAAAATTAAAAAAAAAAATAGCAACAACTTGAAGAGCCTCGGAGTCTTCAAGTGAACTAGCTTACAATTTTTCTATCCTGAATGCCCTAGAGCAGATTATACAGCACACCACTTTCTCCCCGATCACCTGAGAGATTGGCCCAACATTCTGGATTTATTTCTCACCTCTCATCCTTCATTTTACTCCGTGAAACTTTTTCCTCCGTTGGGCTCCTCCGACTACAATCTTATATCTGTTTCCTGTCCTTTCGTTCCTTCCATTTCAGCCTTTGGATCCTCTCAAGAGGAGACGCCTTTGGCATTTTGGTGCCGCTGATTGGAGGCCCTTAGACAGTACTTCTTTCATTTACCGTGGAATGATTACTGCTTCCGTGGTCGGGGTCCCTCCATGTGTGCTGAGTGCATCACGGAAGTGATTCTCTCGAGCATGGAGGCGTACATTCCATATCTTATTCCTACTACTAATGCAAAACAATCTTGGTTTAACTTTGCTAGTTCTAATACTATCCACAACAGAGGGGTGGCTTTCAGAAGGTACCGTCGCCACCCAACTTTTGACTCTCACTTAGCCTATATTTGTGCCCGAAATCGTGCAAAATCTGTTCATCGACTCGCCAAAATTTCCTTCATCAGACAAAAATGTGAAACCTATCCAATTCTAATTCTTCTCGCTCTTTCTGGCACTCATCCAAGAACCTCTTCAACAATTTTATTTCTTCTTCTTCTTCTTTCCCTCCTCTTTTCCATTCCAACGACTCAGTTGCCTTTCCTGATAAAGCTGAACTCTTCGCTCAAACTTTCGCCTCCATCTGAACCGTAAATGATTTTGGTGCTGTTCCTACATCTTCTCCCTCTGACTTAATTATGTCAGAAATTAGAATCTCTTCCAAAAATGTCCTTTCTGACATCTTGGCTCAACTCTAGGAAGGCGTGATGGAGTGATGAGAGGTGAAGGTGCGATTGCTGGAAAGTGAAATGAACCTGGTGTGCAATGGGAGTAAGTGGGGCCTGTCGAATTGGTTGTATGCGGATGAACAAGAGGTTGTTCATAGTTTTGTAGCAGTTTGCGAGAGACGAATTTTGAAAGTAAATGTGGATAAGAGTAAGTTATTGATTGTGGAGAGAAATGGAAATTTGGACTGTCATGTGATGGTAAATAGCGAAACACTAGAGGTGGTAGAGTCCTTTAACCACGAACATTTTTGTAGGGTTAAGTCTAAATGCGTGTATTTGAAACGGTACGTATTCGACCCAGTCGGCGTTAGAGGGTTAAGTACCTGGGATGTGTATTGAGTAGAAGAGGTACGAGTGCGGATGAAGTTAACAATTAAGTGAATCAAGGAAGAAAGGTGATGGGTGTGCTGAAAGCGGTTGTGAGAAAACGGAGACTGGATCGAGATGCTGTGACATGTTTAGATGAAGACATGTTTGTTCCGACACTTTTGTATGGGTGTGAAACATTGACATGACATGAAATGGAAAACTCAAGAGTAAGAGGGGTTGACATGGATAACCTGAGAAGTATGTGTGGCGTGCGTTGGATTAACAGAGTAAGAAATCGTACGGTTCTGTAAAGATGTGTTCAGAAGTCAGTGGAAGTGAGAATTGAGGAAAATGTGTTAAGGTGGTTTGGACACGTTGAAGGAGTGGAAGATGACAGAATTGTGTAAAGAGTGTATCAGAGTTTGCAAAGGCAGAAGGAGGAGAGGAAGACCAAGAAGATGAATGAACATGGTGAATGTTTGCGTGAGTAAGTGTGGACTTGATCTAGTGATACACGGAAAGTGGCTTGAAGTAGGTTGTAATGGAGGTGGTTTGTCAGAAGTATGTAAATGGTTCTCACCCCAAATTCTTGGAAAATTATATATATATATATATATATATATATATATATATATATATATATATGTATGTTACAGGGAATCTGTGTAACTAGGGATTTCATGAAATCCCTAAAATGTTCAGGGATTTCATGTAAGGTTAAATCGTGATATTTTCGTTAGTTTTAACGAAAATATCACGACTTAATCTAACCAATCATCAAGGGCGTACAGTTGACCTAACCGGGTATTCAATAATTTTCCCGTAAGTTTAACGAAAATATTACGACTTAATCTTACATGAAATCCCTAATTACACAGACTCCCTGTAACATAAAACTAATGGTATGCGAGCATCCATTATCTATTTGGTTAGTTGTGTGTGTAACCACGCATCATACGTGGGCTTGGTCTGCTCGTATATATCAACCCTTGTGTAGACCTAACCCATCTCCTATCCGCGGATGCGGATGTGGATATTTAGTTAATATATCAATATAATATAGAATTATGAATATATGACATAATTTTTCAAATTTCGTGATATTACTATTTCAGTAGGGCGGGTCATACTATGCATTTTTTTTAAATCAATGGAGAGGGGTGTTCAAATGACATATTTTGGTGTATAGAACACAATTCTGAAGAAAATATTTAATTCTGATAACCCTAACCTACATCATTTTGCAGTTGATTATTATTAAATTGTTGATTATTTTACTATTGTAGTTACCCCACAATATGTCTTCTCACGTTTTCTATCATGGCTGCTCACGTTATCTCTCATAGAGCATTGTTCTAACTAATTCATATAAACACATATAATGTAATTCATATAATAATAATAATATTTAAATACTCAGCAGAGAGAAAAAGATTCCTGTGAAAGATCTTGCCTACATCAAGGGACAGAAAGAGAAGGTTGGAAGTAAGGGACCCCACCAAATAGGAGGTCCTGATCTACCAGAGCACAAGAGACAGGTGAGGACATTGAAAAGGCAGTGGATGGAAAGGAAGGCAGAGAAAAGGAGAAGGAGCAAGGAGGAAAGTGCTGCAGTAGCAGAGAAGGCAGCCAGGAAGGATGTTAAGAGATTTTTGACAGATGGTGATGAGGATCTGGAATTGGAGAGAAGTGGTGATGAAGATGAGTTTGTTCCTGAAGTTGAGCTCTTCCCTCAAACTGACTCTGAGCCAGCAGCTTCGGCAAAGGTACAGAAAAACTATGATGAGATTCAAAACATTGCCCTTGCTAGTGTAAGGTATGGCATAGGGCTGAGGCCAACTGCAGCGATAGCAACAGCAGCTCTGATTGACGCAGGAATCATCACAGAAGACAATGCAAGTAAAGTGATTGATAAGAGCAAGGTCAAGAGAGCACAGCAGAAGTTGATGAGAGAGCTGAGGGAACAGTTCGAGAAGAAGTGCAGGGAGGAGGGGGGGATCTCTTGCATCCTCTTTGATGGGCGGATTGACCTGACCAATGTGATGATGGAAGCTGAGGGCAGTGACCAATCTTTTCCCGCAAAGATCAAGGAAGAACACTATAGTGTTGTTAGTGAGCCTGGCAGCTACTATCTGTTCCACTTTACCCCAGAGAAAGCAACTAAAGAGGAGTCACATGCGGAGAAGATTGCTAAGGTCCTGTTTGCCTGGCTGAAAGAGAGGGGTTATGATAAGACCTTGTTGGCCATTGGAGGAGACTCAACAAATGTCAACACTGGTGTGAAAGCTGGAGTAATGCGGAAGCTGGAGCTGCACCTGGGGAGAAAGCTGGTCTGGTTGGTGTGCAACCTGCACACTGTTGAACTTCCCCTGCGCCATCTCATTGTTGACCTTGATGGCCCACTCTGTCAGACAAAAAATTATCCGGGCCAATAGGAAAGCTCCTTGATTCTGCTACAGACTTTGATATCAATCCAAACTTCACCCGAATCTCTGTTGGCCCTCCACTGATCAAGCTTCCTGACAAGGTCATTCAAGATCTCTCAACTGATCAATACTATGGCTATAAAATTGTCTGTGCAGTCAGGGATGGAGTACTTCCTGCAGGGCTGGCTCTGTTAGAGATAGGACCAGTAAACCACAGCCGCTGGCTCACCACAGCGAACAGACTTCTCAGGCTCTGGGTGTCAAAGCACGGACTTAAAGGAAAGAACCTGAAGATTCTGCAATTCATTGTGGAATTCATCATTGGAGTGTATTACCCATGTTGGTTCAACGTGAAGGTCAAGCACTCCTGGATCGAAGGGCCTAGGCACATCCTCTTTCAGCTGGACTGCCTCAAGTCCCAGAGAAAGGAGGTGCTGGATATTGTGATGCCAACTGTGAGAAGATCTGCTTGGTATGCCCACAGTGAAGTCATCCTCCAAACACTACTCTGCTCTGAGGATCAGAAGGAGAGGATTGAAGGGGTGGAGAGAATCCTGGCCATCAGGGGAGAGGGGGACCCGGACACTCAGCTGGGGGACTCCTCTGTTAGGAGCAGAAGGACACCTGACATCAATTGTGATGCTTCCAGCATCGGTGACTTGATCAGCTGGTCAGAAGGTGTGTCAGAGCCACCTCTCACCTGCTCTCTAAGCACCTCAGAGGTGAAAAACTTCTTCAACACCCCCATGGAGGTGCTCAACTGGCCTTGCCACACACAGAACATTGAGAGGGTTGTTAAAATGGTGACTGAGGCTTCTGCTAAGTACTTCTCACAGGAAAAGAGGGATGGAGGGATCAGGGCTCAGGAGACCAGCAGGAAGCTGATGTCCAAGTCTGAGTCAAAGCAGGATTTGTGCAACCTGGCAAAGTTCAAGATGTCAGGAGAATGATCTTTGTAATTATATCCAGTGATATACATGCAGTTCACCTATTAATAAATATATGTAAAGTTGATTTGGCCTTGTCAATATAAATGATTTACCTTATATCTTTTAATATATTATAAAGGGGTTCAAAAGGGTAAAATTGGCAATTTAGAAATACAAAATGATGTAGGTTAGAGTTATCCTATCCAAAAAATAAGCTCATATTTGAATTCCCCATGTAAAAACACATAATGTAGACACCCCTGATGGTAGGATTTCCTTCAGATTCATGTTGTCACCTGAGTACGACCCGCCCTACTATTTCAGCCACAGAAAATTCAATGAAACAAGTTTTACTCAATTTTCTGTGTTACCAGGTATTTATATTTTGAGGTTTATATATTTGTTTGTTCATTAATAACACTGGTCAACAAAGATTTTTCATCAGAGTAAATTTTGTGGTGGCTGGATAGTATTTTTCACGCTGATTCCAAAACTGCATTCAGATTTTTTCTAGCACGTATAGTTTTCAAGATGAATGCATATATATATATATATATATATATATAACTACACAGATTTAACCATTTTAAATAAGCAAAATACTAATATTTCAACATTTGATTGTGTTTATTTTATTGTGTTTTTTTAGTTTATTCATCTTATTTATTTCAATTATCTTAATTATACATCTTATGTATTTCAGGTGTGAGCTTTTACGTCTAGCAGCATTGTGATTCAGGCAACAACGCCGTGCTTTGTGTGTCAAAAGATCAGTCCAGTCCAAGAACTTGTTGTGTCAAGTACTCAAGTTGGTGTACATTTTTTTTTAATTTATAGTTTGCTCAGGTCAGTCAACATGCCTCGACAATGTAAGAATGACCCCGACAAGTTCTGTTTCGTATGCGGCCAGTTGACAACTAAAACACAGCGACGAAGTATTACAACCGACATTAAGAAAATATACAAGCTATACTTTGGTTGCCATCTAGGTGACCAAGATAAACCATGGGCGCCACATGAAATCTGTTCTGGCTGTTCAAATGGATTACGTGATTGGCTTAACAAAAAGAAAGCTTCAATGCCATTTGCCATACCCATGATATGGAGGGAGCCGAGAGATCATCATGAAGACTGTTATTTTTGTAGTGTGAACTTAATGGGGTTTTCTGCCAAGAACAAACACCAGATTGTATATCCAAACTTGGATTCAGCACGTAGACCAGTAAAACATGATGAAACATTGCCCATTCCAATTCCCCCAAGTGATAGGCTAGATTCTATCATACAGGGTGTCCCGTAAGTCTGGACCCATAGGGAAAAATAATAAAATTACAAAATAGTCCAAAAATTTATTACATAATCTGTTCAAAGTGTCCGCCGTTGTGTCGCACACATAGTTGAAGACGCAATCTCCACTGCGACAGCACTTTCTGAATCACAGTCACAGAAATTTCTTGACACGCCTCCACAATGCGTGCTTTAAGGTGGAAAATGTTCTGATGTTTGACCTCATACACTTTGGCTTTCAAGTGGCCCCACAAAGTGCTGTCGCAGTGGAGATTGCGTCTTCAACTATGTGTGCGACACAACGGCGGACACTGAACAGATTATGTAATAAATTTTTGGACTATTTTGTAATTTTATTATTTTTCCCTATGGGTCCAGACTTACGGGACACCCTGTAGATGACATGGAAAGTGATGAAGGTGCAACTGGCGTTTCCGGACCATCTACAGAACCAGAGTACACTTTTGAAGGTAGACATTTAGAGCCTAAAAAGTTAACCCAAGGACAGTTGAATGATCTTGTTAGAGACTTATCGCTGTCTAAAGAGAAATCAGAGCTTCTCGCATCAAGACTAAAGGAGAACAATTTACTTGAGAACAATGTTCGTATTAGTTACTACCGAAAGCGGAATTTTGAATTAACAGCATTCTTTTCAGTAGACGGTCCTCTCTGTTATTGCCATGACATCAATGGACTATTTACAGCCATATCTCAGACGTATGTGGCATCTGAGCGGCGCCTCTTTATTGATTCGTCGCAGAGAAGCCTGAAAGCAGTTCTTTTGCATAATGGTAATATAATGCCATCCATCCCCATTGCCCATTCCGTCCATCTAAAAGAGACATATGACAATATGGATATACTACTTAAGGCAATCAAATACGACAGTCATCAATGGAATGTTTGTGGAGATCTAAAAGTTATAGGAATGCTTATGGGTATGCAGTCAGGATTCACAAAATTTTGTTGTTTCCTTTGCCTGTGGGACAGTCGCGCCACTATAGAACATTACACCAAAAGTGACTGGCCACTTAGGTATACATATGTCCCAGGGATAAGCAATGTCCAGTCTGTCCCTTTAGTGGATCCCCAAAAGATCTATCTGCCACCTCTTCACATTAAACTTGGTTTAATGAAGAATTTTGTTAAAGCAATGGGTAAAGTCAATTCAATTCTGAAGGGTTCCAATACCTTTCAAGGAAATTTCCGAAGGTCACTGCAGCAAAATTTAAGGAAGGAATTTTTGTTGGGCCACAAATATGGGAGGTTTTGAATGACACTGAATTTGAAAAAGTCCTAAGTCCGCTGGAATTGAAGGCTTGGCTGGCGTTCAAATGGATATGTGAAAACTTTCTTGGAAGCAACAAGTCACCTGCGTATAAGGATGGAGTCAAGAACCTCCTTGATGCCTTCAAAGAAATGGAGTGTCGAATGTCGTTAAAAATTCACTTCCTGCATTCCCACTTAGATTTCTTTCCTGAAAACCTTGGTGCAGTGAGTGACGAGCAAGGAGAGCGCTTCCATCAAGATATTCAGATGATGGAGAAGCGCTACCAAGGATATTGGAATGAAAGCATGATGGCGGACCATTGTTGGATGCTGTATCGTGACAATCCAGGCCAAATTTACAAAAGGAAATCACACTCACAGCGCTTTTAATAAAATAATGTATATATTCTTTATTTATAAGTACATTGAATAAGGTATATGATGTATTTGTTGTTTAGCATTCCTAAGTGTGATCTATACATCCATAAATTTTCTTATAGCAATATCAAAAACTTAAAAATATCAAAACCAGTGTATCTATATAACTATACGTGCTAGAAAAACAATAAAACCAGATTCGGAATCAGCGCGAAAAGTGCATTAAGAAAAGTGTGATCATGTTTGTGATGAGAAAAAGTTTCATTTTGTTGGCCAGTATAATTAATACTTTACATGAAATGTGCATGACTGGGCTTATAAGCTACTTTATAAGCTAATTTAATTGTAAATTGCATAATTTATTAGAGGTAATATCCGCATAACATCCGTAGTCAGAAGTGCGGATGCGGATGTTTAAAATGATGCGGATGCGGATATCCGGTCCACCACTAGTGTGTGTACTCATATGAAAATAAGATATAACAGAATTGATCGTGGAACAGTGAATCGACACAATTATCGTTCCTGGAGCGACGAAAATCCGCATTGGGTTGAAAATGCACATTCGCAGGTTGATCCCAGGATTACGGTGTGGGCAAGAATTCATAGAGGAATCATTATAGGACCATACTTTTTTGATGAAACCATGAACAGGAATTCTTACTTGAATAACATTTTGGAGGGAATTTTGCAAAAGTACATTGATGAAATGTCTTTGGATACTAGACGAAAGTTCTGGTTTCAGCAAGATGGTGCACCTCCGCATTTCGCTCGTTCAGTGAGACAATGGTTGGATGAGAATCTTCGTCGCAGATGGATAGGACGCCGAGGTTGTGTGGAATGGCTGCTCCGAAGCCCTGCTTTGACCCCACTTGACTTTTTGTGGGGCCACTTAAAGTCCGTTGTTTGTGAATCAAGACCTCGAACGATCCAGCAGTTAAAAGAAAAAAATTAAAGATCAGTGTAACAGAATTAGCGCAGAAACACTTCAAAACATAACCAACAGCTTACAAAGACGAGTAGGAATGTGTCAACAGCTGCATGGAATGCAATTTTAGCATATACTGAATTAATTGGTAAGTTGATGGTATTGTTTGTAATGTACAGTCAAAACTATTTTCTCCTTCAGTTCTGTTATATCTTATTTCCCTATGAGAACTGACTTTTGTTACACCCTGTATATATATATGAGGCCAAGGGCGAATGCCGGTAAATCATCATCTGTACCGCTTCATATTATAAAATGAATTTATCGCTTTTAATTTTTAATTTTAATTTTAATTGTTATTTTAATCTATGTAACCCATTATACATTGTTGATGGGACTTGGTCCCGAGAACTTTGTAAATCTAATAAAGAAAATAAATCTTTTTACTTTGGTCCTGGTCTTTATGTTGACTGAAATTCTCATCCATCCATTCAGTTGTTGACTATATAAGTTATATATATATATATATATATATATATATATATATATATATATATATATTAGGAAGCCGCATTTTTACTCTAACTCCTATTTTGAAAATCGGTCGAACTTTCATGTGGGAGACACTTTTTTGAGGTTAGGTTACGTTAATTTAAGTGAGGTTAAATTACCCAATGATTTGGTAAGGTTAGGTTAGGTTAGGTTATGTAAAAACCTGAAGAAGCATGAAGTAGGTAGGAGTTATTTGATTTTGAGTTTTTGAATTAAAATAGTAAGGCGAGTGAAATTCAAAAAAAATAATCATTATACAGGGTGGGCCGTAAGTTTCCATACATAGGAAAAATTAAACGTTTGTTTTTATGTTTCAGATACCCTAAGAATATGCGTTTGACGTAAGATCTTGTTTACTGATGAAGCAAATTTTTACGTCAATGGAGAGGTTAATCGGCAAAACATACGTTATTGGAGTAATGCTAACCATAACTGGCTGAGTCCGACGAAGATGCAAGGTGCCGGTAAAGTGATGGTGTGGGCCGGGATATGGGGTGACAGAATTATTGGACCAATTTTTGTCAGTGGAAATCTTAATGCCGAAAGGTATCTTAACATGTTGCAAGAAGAGATTTTCCCATCCCTGCTAAACGAGGAAGGTAACTTCCCAGTTTACTTCCAGCAAGATGGAGCTCCACCTCATTATAGTCTTCACGTGCGTCGGTATTTGGATCAGCAGTTTCCGGATGCTTGGATTGGTCGGCGTGGTCCTGTGGAGTGGCCTCCCAGATCCCAGATCTCACCCCCTTGATTTCTATCTTTGGGGGCACTTGAAGGCCATGGTGTATCAGGAAAAGATACGAGACATAAATCATCTAAAGGAACGTATCACCAACGCCATTACAAGCATAACGTCAACTGTGCTAATGCGTGTTCATCAACAGTGGGGAACACGTATTGAAATGTGTTTTCAAAACAATGGCAACCATGTAGAGCATATTATATAAATAAAAATGGTTGTCCATAACAAAATGTTTATTTTTCCTATGTATGGAAACTTACGGCCCACCCTGTATAGAGTAAAAAAGCGTTCTCTAAATTTTTTAGTGAAACTGTCCCACCCATTCTTAACAACTCCCCACTACCTTAACACAAGCGTAAGTGATTAAAAATCTGAAAATATAACTAATATAACCGGTACGAGCTACTGGGTAAAAGACCAACACGAATAAAAACTAACACAAAAGTTGGAGCGAAATGGACACACATACACACACACACACATATATATAATATATATATATATATATATATATATATATATATAGAGAGAGAGAGAGAGAGAGAGAGAGAGAGAGAGACACACACATGCCTCGGTGGTGTAGTGGTTAGCGTCGCTAACTACGAATCCATCGCCCCCGGGATCGAGACCCGGTGACGGTAGCCGGTGCGTAGCAAAACCCAGCTGTTCCTCTTTCCACACAATAAAGAAAGTGGTTGGTAGATTAATGGGTACCCTGGATGACCTAGTGGTTAAGAGGCTGGGTTGCTGGTGGGGCGTGGTTCGGATTCCACATTAAACTAAGTCTAAGGTAGAGTGAAAAGCTTGACCTTCGTCAGAATGAACAATTCGGGTAGAAGCAAACCAAAGGTGTGTGTGTGTGTGTGTGTGTGTATACACAAGAGAATAAAATTTAGTTAAAAAATTTAAAATACAGTAATTTGTGATTTCATCAGAGGATCTCCACACCAGTCTTTTAAACCAAAAAATAAATCTAACAGTATGAACAGCGAAAGAGAAGTCTGAAAGATAAATGAGACAGCTTGAAAAAGGGCAATGAAAATTTGTTAACTTACATACAAAGTATTTTTTCTAAAGATCAGTCTTTCCCACCTGCCAGATGTAGGTTAACAAATTCGCTTTGCTCTTGTTCTTCAAGCTGTCTCATCTGTCTTACAGCCTTCTCTTTGTCTGTACTTTTAGAGTTTGTTTACAGGACCCTGGATAGGAACATCCTTTGTTGAGAGTTGAAATTATTGGTTCCCTAATTCTATAACTCTAATTTTTATGTTTGCTGATTTCGCTGTAGGATGTTTAATTATTGCTGTTATTGTATATATATATATATATATATATATATATATAATATATATATATATATATATAAAGTGAACAATGAACAATTCCTACACCATCATTATATGAATTCATTGTCCATTTTTACATAAGAACCAAAGTCGCTTAACGCGAGTTTGGATAATAATTTTACTTGTAGCTTCCTATTTTTGTTCATGTCACAACCCTACGATCTACCCTTTCTATGGTTTAGTCGTATCCATCATCCATTTTCCATTTGTTATAAAAGTTACTATAATTAATTATGAATTGTCTTGCATCTCATCCCCGCCCCCATACGTCCATATTTTAGCTTGACCATTATCGTATGTAATTTTTATTAAATAATCATCTTTACTCGTGTCAAATTTGTGAGGCGCGAAGTTTCGTTCGAAAACTCAAAAATACGTTCTCGTATTATTTTTTTCATTTTTATTTTTAATTATATGACCTCCCGAGTTGAACTGAAAAATGCTGAGGTTGAGTGATCGGAATTCGATCACTCAACAGAATTGAACGCTTCTAAGATAAAAATCTCCTTTTCCTCTGATTCAAATTTATAACATATTATGTTGTATATAAATACATACCGTATGTGCCCATGTACTTTGTATTATATTTCTAACATCTTAATTGTCTATTAATATGAAACACTGTAACAAAACAAAGTTATAGTAACTGTTTAATTATAATTAACTGTAATACTTTTAATTTAATATAATGTAATGTACTTTAATGAAACTGTACTTAATGATGTAATGTACTAAATGACGTAGTCAATGTACTTTAATGAAATTGTAGTTATCGATAATAAATGAATTGGTAATTATAATCATAGTTACAGTAGACCAAAATTACAATGTACTCAATGTCCGACCCGACATTATGTCGCCATAAGGAATGTAGAATCGGCAATACTGTTGTTATTTTTTTATTATTATTTTTCATTTGGAATTAATTTTGATGTGCTTTCTACTTTGCCAAATAATTGATGACCTGTTCTTTTTTTAAAATCTCATAATCATTTTTTAGATTTAGCTGAATAATGAATCCTGAGTAACTTTTGCCATGTCATGTTTGTATACATTCTTTCTTCATTATAAATGTTGAAGTCATGTCTTGCCTAAGCATTT
Source organism: Bathynomus jamesi (assembly GCA_023014485.1). Lineage (NCBI taxonomy): Eukaryota > Metazoa > Arthropoda > Malacostraca > Isopoda > Cirolanidae > Bathynomus > Bathynomus jamesi. The sequence goes on from JAJOZX010013811.1 coordinate 21,252, forward strand.
AATTGTAAATCTTAAACCTTTAATATTTACTCATATGCATATTTTAGTGTAAAGATGCATAGTTCAATTTCCACTTTAGTTAACTTGGCAGATCATGATAACATCAGATCTGAAAATACGCAGTTTAAGATAAAAATATGGCTTCATCTTCAAATATCTTGTTTATTCGTTTAAACCTTACACAGCTAAAAGATTTACTTTATTTTCAAATATTGTGCAAAAATAATACAGCCTCTTCAACATTTAATAATGATGATGTTAGTAGAATTGGGGTATATAAAGCCCACAAATTTCTTCCATGTTTGTTCTGATTCCAACTACGAGGCTGAGCATTACCTGTAACAGTTTAGGAGTAAAACACAGTAAGAAAAAGTCTTTATCTTCTCCTTCGAGCCGTGCTCTCTTCAGAAAACTTAGTCATTAGAATCTCCCGATAAGTTACAAGAAGAATCGGGGAGAAACCCCAAAGAATTTAATAAGCCTCTCAGAATCCTCCGAGCCACTAAAGAAGAACTCGGAGAGTAGTATAGAAGAAAACCACTTCAAGTCACACATCCGTTGCTTGTCTCCTAACCAGAACCCCCGTCGATCCGAACCACCCCAGGGCCATAGACGGAGGGGTTAACATTGTGGCGACCCTTTACCAGGATAAGAAAAAGATTTTTAAAAGAAGATTTTAACAAGAAGATTTTAACAAGAAGATTTTAACAAGAAGATTTTAAGAAGAGGCCACTCTTTGGCCAAGATCGAAATTACCCTGAATCAGGATAAACACATAGAAGAAGAGGATCTTAACAACTGGCGACCCTTTAACCAGGATCTTCACGACTCCAGGATTCTTCCAGTCTTCCAGACTCTGGAACCAGAACCAACACCCAGTTGACCGGCGTGTCACGACTTCTAGTTCGTCACATCCACCCTTGAACCGGTGCGTTACGACTCCAAGTTCTTCACGCCTACTTTTCATCTAGGAACAAGTGGCCAGCCAGACACGTCTTCAGGACACGTCTCTAAGGATTTCGCCGTAGGAATCTTGTTAAGTACAAAACTCTTTTTTTAAAATAATCTCTAAAACATTTGAAAAGTCAGTATTATTAACAGTTAATATTTAATATTGAGCCAGAATTAACACAACACACAGTGAACACTTCAGACACCAGTGATACATTTTTTTTATTGAAAACTATTTTCACAGAATTATTGTCGCAGAATTATTGTCACAGTTATTTTCAGTTATTTTTACTATTCTAGTTAGTATAGTATAATTTTATTTAATGTACCAAACATAGTATTACCATACATTCACGTACATTAGAGTGAAATATTGTTTACATTTTTTTATTTTTGTTTGCAAATTTTTTCAAATTATTGAATTGAATTGACTTGCAAATTAAGAGAGAGAGAGTTTACAGAGAGTTTATAGAGTTATAGAGTTACTTGAAGCATTTCAAGTTAGTTTCAGAATACTTGATAAGAGTTCAAGTTAGTTTCAGAATACTTGATAAGAGTTCAAGTTAGTTTCAGAATACTTGATAAGAGTTCAAGTTAGTTTCAGAATACTTGATAAGAGTTCAAGTTAGTTTCAGAATACTTGATAAGAGTTCAAGTTAGTTTCAGAATACTTGATAAGAGGTCAAGTCAAAGGTTGCATCTAAGAGGGACAACCGCCCCAGAGATTACAGAAGTTAGTTTTGAAAAAAAAAAGTTATTTTTGAAAAAAAAAAGCTAGTTTTGAAAAAAAAAGTTAGTTTTGAAAAAAAAAGTTAGTTTTGAAAAAAAAAGTTAGTTTTGAAAAAAAAAAAGTTAGTTTTGAAAAAAAAAAGTTAGTTTTGAAAAAAAAAGTGTTTTGAAAAAAAGTGTTTTGAAAAAAAAAGTTAGTTTTTGAAAAAAAAAGTTAGTTTTTGAAAAAATGTTAGTTTTGAAGTCCCAAGTTAGTTTTCAATGCAGTCAATTGAATTCAACTTTTCCTTTGTAATTTAAGAGAATTTAATTTAAGAAAAAAAGTAAGTTAAGAATTTAATTCAACCTTTTTTTTGTGTTGTAAAAGAGAATTAAATTCACCTTGAATTGACCGATTTGCGTCTTTAGTTAACCTTTTTTGTTTGTAAGACGGAAATTCACCGATTTGTCTTTCCCGTTTCATGCATTGTTACGTATATAAATATATAGTTATGTAATTTATTATTTGTACAAAGGTTGTAATGACTTTGATAATCATTGTAATGTATACGTGATAATAATAGTTGTGTAATAATTAATTAATCGATCTTGTCCCAATGACTCCTTTTAAATTACTATATGAGGAACATGCCATCCCTTCGTTTTGTTTCAACTCTTTTAATTTTGTTCAAAGTAATGTGACAAGCAATCCTTTTTTAAAGAGCAAAGTGCTCACGAAAGACGTATTGTCAATTTCAGACTTATACCCCCCGCTTAGTCACTCAATTCCTCCGAATGTAGTACTCCAAACTTTGTCTTTTTATTTTATTTTTATTTTAACACCCCTAACCCCAGTTGAACTATGTCAACCAGAGAAATGGTTCAACCATGGTTAATTCCTCTTTGGTACGATGGAACATAACCTCAATTTAGGTTAAGTGTTTTTTTATATTACAGTATATGTTTAATTCATTATAGTTTATAATTGGTTCCTATTTTCAATGGTTATATTTTTTATATTTTTTTATTCGATTAATACTGAGTAATTGTCGTAGTCGAATTCAATTTACGTTCCGTCCCTTCAGTCACTTTTGCATTAAAACTCGTATGCAAACATCATCATTATAATCTTAATAATTATTGCTTTCTAATATATCTTGCTCATGCATTTATTCAGTTAATTTAACAATCTTCTCAGCTAATCTGTCCCTCAAACTTATAAGATACACACTTTGTACCTAATACACACTAGACCACAGGTCTATACATCATCCACTACGTAATTCGATTTGTACCTACAACAGTCAATAAAAATGCATGCACACTATATATACTATATATACAAACCTCATGCTCAAATCATTGGATATCACAATAAACTATTTCATTGCGCGTAATTTAGTCTTAATCATTTTTGCATTCATGCATTCATGCATTTTTGCATTCATGCATTTATTAAGTTGTTTTATCTCTTCCTTAACGTAAATGTATATATATATATATATATATAACCCTAAACCCATCTTAAATTATTATACATCATTTTTAAACTTTGTTAATTCAAAAAACCTTCCAAATCCCTACACCTTTGACCACAGGTCTATACATCATCCATTACGTAATTCTATTTTTACCTACACTAGTCAATAAAAATTAACTTATAGATTGTACGATTTATATTTTTCCCTCTTACCTATTCATTATGAATATAATTTATCCCACAGAAGAAAAAAATAAAATTTTGCTAAAAAATTTTACAATATCATTCTTTGTCTAACTTAATTGTTTGTCTAAATTAACGTACTAATCCTTTTATTCTGTTTGTATAAAAGTCGTTTTAATCTTTGATTTTTTTTTATATTTTGTAAGCAAGTGTCATTTTAAAAATTTGATTACTCTGCATTGTACTCAACTACCCGAACTCGTCTGTATAAAATTTGTATTGTAAAGAATGTCGTCATTACTTACGATGTTATTTTCTCATTTGTATTGTATTAATGGTACCCTATTAAATTATTGTATAAATATCATTTTTAAAAGGGGAGAGTAATGTAAAAAGTGAACAATGAACAATTCCTACACCATCATTATATGAATTCATTGTCCATTTTTACATAAGAACCAAAGTCGCTTAACGCGAGTTTGGATAATAATTTTACTTGTAGCTTCCTATTTTTGTTCATGTCACAACCCTACGATCTACCCTTTCTATGGTTTAGTCGTATCCATCATCCATTTTCCATTTGTTATAAAAGTTACTATAATTAATTATGAATTGTCTTGCATCTCATCCCCGCCCCCATACGTCCATATTTTAGCTTGACCATTATCGTATGTAATTTTTATTAAATAATCATCTTTACTCGTGTCAAATTTGTGAGGCGCGAAGTTTCGTTCGAAAACTCAAAAATACGTTCTCGTATTATTTTTTTCATTTTTATTTTTAATTATATGACCTCCCGAGTTGAACTCAAAAATGCTGAGGTTGAGTGATCGGAATTCGATCACTCAACAGAATTGAACGCTTCTAAGATAAAAATCTCCTTTTGCTCTGATTCAAATTTCTAACATATTATGTTGTATATAAATACATACCGTATGTGCTCATGTACTTTGTATTATATTTCTAACATCTTAATTGTCTATTAATATGAAACACTAACAAAACAAAGTTATAGTAACTGTTTAATTATAATTAACTGTAATACTTTTAATTTAATATAATGTAATGTACTTTAATGAAACTGTACTTAATGATGTAATGTACTAAATGACGTAGTCAATGTACTTTAATGAAATTGTAGTTAACGATAATAAATGAATTGGTAATTATAATCTATATAGTTACAGTAGACCAAAATTACAATGTACTCAATGTCCGACCCGACATTATGTCGCCATAAGGAATGTAAAATCGGCAATACTGTTGTTATTTTTTTATTATTATTTTTCATTTGGAATTAATTTTGATGTGCTTTCTACTTTGCCAAATAATTGATGACCTGTTCTTTTTTTAAAATCTCATAATCATTTTTTTAGATTTAGCTGAATAATGAATCCTGAGTAACTTTTGCCATGTCATGTTTTGTATACATTCTTTCTTCATTATAAATGTTGAAGTCATGTCTTGCCTAAGCATTTAATTGTAAATCTTAAACCTTTAATATTTACTCATATGCATATTTTAGTGTAAAGATGCATAGTTCAATTTCCACTTTTAGTTAACTTGGCAGATCATGATAACATCAGATCTGAAAATACGCAGTTTAAGATAAAAATATGGCTTCATCTTCAAATATCTTGTTTATTCGTTTAAACCTTACACAGCTAAAAGATTTACTTTATTTTCAAATATTATGCAAAAATCATACAGCCTCTTCAACATTTAATAATGATGATGTTAGTAGAATTGGGGTATATAAAGCCCACAAATTTCTTCCATGTTTGTTCTGATTCCAACTACGAGGCTGAGCATTACCTGTAACAGTTTAGGAGTAAAACACAGTAAGAAAAAGTCTTTATCTTCTCCTTCGAGCCGTGCTCTCTTCAGAAAAATTAGTCATTAGAATCTCCCGATAAGTTACAAGAAGAATCGGGGAGAAACCCCAAAGAATTTAATAAGCCTCTCAGAATCCTCCGAGCCACTAAAGAAGAACTCGGAGAGTAGTATAGAAGAAAACCACTTCAAGTCACACATCCGTTGCTTGCCTCCTAACCAGAACCCCCGTCGATCCGAACCACCCCAGGGCCATAAACGGAGGGGTTAACATATAATATATATATATATATATATATATATATATATATAGGTGTTTCAGAAGGAAAGGTCAATACTTCGGGAGGTGATAGTATCGGTCATTGTGAGAAAAAAAGTTCATATGAACATGTGTCTAATTCTGAATGGTTAGAGATAGAGCTGTTTGAATCTACAAATACAAAAACATTGTTAATGGTAATCAAGAAAGAGAAACCAATTACTGTTTCTAACATCTAATGTTTAAACATTGGCATTTTGAATGGTATCAGATACAGAAATGACAAATTTGTTACAGTTTACAATACGTTTTCGAAAATCCCACCGTCAACCTCAATGCACTTTGCAACTCGTGTGCGAAGATCGCGTGTTGTTCGTCTGAGTTGATCTTGACGTTCCTTTATGCGGGCAGCAGCATCCAAATGCGCGCGAGCAATTCGTCTCGTGTATCCACCTTTCTTTTGTAAACTTGACTTTTCATCCACCCTCACAAACAATAATCTAACGGAGAGAGGTCTGGAGACCTTGGTGGCCATTAAATGGGACGACCGCGGCCGATCCATCGACCAAGGAAAGTTTGATTTAGGTATTGCATCACCAGACGGGTAGAATGTGGAGGAGCTCCGTCATGCTGAAAGTACATACCAGCGCGTGTAGCCAAAGGAACATCCTCCAATAGTCCTGGCAATTCATTTTGCAGAAATTCTGTGTAACTTTGTCCTGTAAGACGATTCTCTAAAGTAACAGGGCCGATCAGCTGATCATCGATGATACCGCACCACACATTGGCAGAGAAGCGATGTTGAAAATTTGTTTCCACAGTGGCATTTGGATTTTCGTCTGACCACCGATGAGAGTTACGAGTGTTGTTGATATCGTCACGGGTGAAAGTAGCTTCATCGGTGAAAAGTATTAATCGAAGCAATCGGCGATTAGCATTTACCCAATGACAAAATTCTAGTCGCATGGCAGCGTCTCCTGGTTGAAGGTGTTGTAAACGCTGTACATGATATGAATGCAAGCCTTCCTCACGTAATGTTCGCCATACTCTTGTGTCTGGTACACCGAGACGTGTAGAAATTCTTCGTGAGCTAGTAGTAGGATTACGCTCTACCAACTGAAGAATGTTTTCCACTTCATCCACATCTTGTTGACCTTCACATTCAGATGAAACATGAGCGCTGGGAAGTGTACCAATCTCACGCAATGTGTTGAAAACCCTGGTAAACACTCTTCGATCAGGAATTCCGCGGTTCGGAAACCGTCGACGGTATTCTGCAACAGCAGCTGTTGCACTTCCATCGCAAAAACCGGAGACATACACCATATCTGCATATTCGGCATGTGTGAAGGTGTGTGGCATTATTAACACTGCTTCAAACACCAAACAATGTCACTCACAACAGTCAGCTGTCGACTGGCTTATGTTACATGCTTACATGGTTCAAGGTTATAGGGGAGGGAAGGGGGAGGAAGAGCTGCGCGTGCATCAGATTCAAACAGCTCAGTAGTATAGCCGCAAAAGGGGAGAGTGCAAGAATGAATGTTGCAGGTTATTATGTAATGTTGCAAGGGGGTGGGGTTGTTGCAAAGGGGGAGGGGGTTGTTGCAAATGGGGTGGGTGTTGTTGCAAAGGGGGTGGGTTGTTGCAAAGGGGGGTGGGGGGTGGGGTTGCAAAAAAAAAGGAAAAAAAAAAGAAAAAAAAATTTACCCCAAAGGGGGGATGCTGCAGGTGCAGCCATGAAGCTTGGAGGCGGCGTTATCCCCCAAGAGAAAGGAGAGAAAGGAGGAGAGGTGTTCACCTGGCAGGAGCCAAGTGCACATTAAGACTTCAGCCGAGTTGGCGTTGTTTTATAGGCTCCTAATCAGCCAGTTGGCGTAAATGGCTTGAGTTGTCAGATACCTCTTTTTAGCAGTATTATTGTATACATTATTATTATATACGTCTAATCAGCCAAGGGGGGAGAGGTACACATGCAGGAGGTACACACACATACGCACACATGCAGGAGGTACACATGCAGTAGGTACACATGCAGGAGAGAGAGAGACACCTGAAGGAGGGAGATACCTGAAGGAGAGAGAGAGAGAGAGTAGTTGCCTTTGATAGCAAGGCATATTATTTTCGTTTTCCTAACCTAAGAGGCCACTAAGGGGTTTTACCAAAGGGCCTGAAAAAGAAGGACCAGAGGTCCTTCCTCGGCTGGGAGCCGAGGTGGAATGAGTCTTTCACCAACTTCGCGGTCTTTTATAAGCCTCTATTCTGGCTGAATTGCCAGATAGCGCAATGTGTTCAGTTGTCAGATCGCACCATGTATGCAGATGCTGAGTTGCTACATCAAGCCATGTAATCGGGTGCTGAGTTGCCAGATCGCGTCATGTACACCAGATAGCGCTATGTATTCCAGATAGCAATATTTATTAAATTGTACTTGTATATATAATAAACTAATGAACCATATAAAATACCACAATATATATTTATAGTTATTCAGTAACACATTATGTTTATATAGTTAATCAGTTGGAAGATTCACCCATATAAAATAACACATTATGTTTATATAGTTAATCAGTTGGAAGAATCAACCATATAAAATAACACAAGCGCCTCTTTCATGTTTCAGAAAGATTTACGCATTAATAGAATTAACAAAGTTACCCAATAAATAATTCGTTAGACAGAAACGAATTTTTATAAGGGATACCCAGCTTCATTAAACTTGAAGATGAACGAAACAAATAACATAGTTATCCATAATTCCGCCGAAAACAATTAATTTTATGGGTAACTATTTCGACATAAGTTTACTATAATTATATCAGTCTTTTAAATATCTTGTGATATATATATATATATATATAAAATACCACAATATATATTTATAGTTATTCAGTAACACATTATGTTTATATAGTTAATCAGTTGGAAGAATCAACCATATAAAATAACACAAGCGCCTCTTTCATGTTTCAGAAAGATTTACGCATTAATAGAATTAACAAAGTTACCCAATAAATAATTCGTTAGACAGAAACGAATTTTTATAAGGGATACCCAGCTTCATTAAACTTGAAGATGAACGAAACAAATAACATAGTTATCCATAATTCAGCCGAAAACAATTAATTTTATGGGTAACTATTTCGACATAAGTTTACTATAATTATATCAGTCTTTTAAATATCTTGTGATATATATATATATATATATATATATAATATATATATATATATATATATATATACAATGAAAATGTTTTATATTTATGCGTAACTTAGACCCACAGTTTAACCCATCTGTACACAAATCATATAAAATACCACAATATATGATTGTAGATGAGCCCTCACGAATAACGAAACGAAATGATAATTTACGATACAATTCGAAATACGATAATTTACGATACAATTCGAAACCCACCAAACGAGATGAAAAGTTATGAAACATACGAGCCTCATTCCCTGCGAAGGAAAAATGAAAAAACGAAATTAAAAGAAACGAAGAAAGTTGGATTTCCCCAAAACACAGTCCACTATAGCGAGGTTGGTTTCGGAGAAAATCTGCTTGCGAGAGACCTTTCTTAAAGACAGCCCTTGATAAGTACCCGCTGTTCCAAATATTAATATTGCCATTGTTATTACTTCTACAATGAATCCAATTAAATTCTGCTTATTAAATAACTTTTTTAGACACTTGATTTTTATTATAAATATTTAAGTCACGAATAACAGTGAGAAAAACGTACACACAATATATATATAATATATGCTACACACAGACCGTGCATGGAACAAGGAACTCTTCTGGGATAATTAAATCCACTATAGTCCGAGTAAGTAATGACAAATACCATAGTTTTTCTTTTTCATGGTGCTAGCCTCATGAGGCGCCTCGGTGGTGTAGTGGTTAGCGTCGCGGACTACGAATCCATCGGCCCAGGATTCGAGACCCGACGGCAGCCGGCGCGCACCAAAACCCAGCTGTTCATCCTTCCACACAATAAAGAAAGTGGTTGGTAGATAAATGGGTACCCTAGGTGGCCTAGTGGTCAAGACGCTGAGCTGCTGATGGGGCGTGGTTCGGAATCCACGTTAAACTGTAGGTCTAAGGTGGAGTGAAAAGCTTGACCTTCGTCAGAATGAACAATTCGAGCGGAAGCTAACCAAAGGTTAGCCCAACGCGGGCAACGGGTCACTCGCAAAGAGAATTTAATCATTGGTAAACTTCCTTCCAGACCACTCTTTCTATATATATATATATAGAAAGAGAGCGAGAGTTTTGTTCAATAAATAATAATCGAAAAAAACATCATAATGCACGATTTTTCTATGTAGCAATACTAATTAACTCTTTCTCGCCTACGCCGGTACAAGAACATAATACGTGCACTCGCTCTAAATTAGACCTCCAGTTTAACATGGATTCAGAAATACATCTGGTCGATGGGGTTCGTTGCTTACTCTACCACATGGACTTTTATATGTAAGAGACCTAACCTAACCTACGAAATACATCTCGTCAGGGCCGATCCTAGAGCCATATATAGCAATGGAATTGAGCGCGATGTGTCGTTAAATACGTGATTTAAAATAACAGGACCATTTGACCCGAGGCAGTAGTATACCCGAAAAACATCGTAATGCACGATTTTTTCTATGTAGCAATAATGATTAACTCTTTCAAATACGTGATTTAAAATAACAGGATCATTTAACCCGAGGCAGTAGTATGCCCGAAAAACATCGTATAACCTAACTATAATTTACAACTATAGTTTACCTTGACTTTCATATGCTTCTATCCTGTTTTATTAATAAAGATTTTTAACTTTTAATAACGTATGAATAAAGATTTTTAACATTTAATTTTATTTTAGTATTTATTTATGCCACGCCGCCTTAGACCACAGCTTAACGTTGAAACCGAATGTTCTTTTTAAAATATAATTAGGATATAATTTCTTTATTAAAATAAGTTAACAATTATGTTAACAAACAATACTAATAATTTGTAAGTAAAAAATATAATATAAGGGACTACCATAGAAATGTAAGTGCCTATAATTCGATTTTATATATATGTTACTCGTCCGGTCTCGTTATAGCGGATTGGTACACGTCATAGCTCCACCCAGCTACATCGGCAGCCAATCACTACGAACATCTGGTCTTTTGGGCGGAGCTTGGCGATTGTGCATATAAAAGGGGATATTTTTCAGTTTGGAGTAACAGTAGCTATTTTCGCGTCAGTGAATAATCATTCCTCCACCATGGACCTGTACGTCTCCCCAGACTTGTATGAAGAGAGTGATACTGCAGCATTAACCGCAATTAGCTTTTCAATGCGGTTGACCGTGATGAATTATTTACAACGCAAACCGTAGAAGATATTGCAGTGACGCTCCTTACAATCCGACGCAAGGGACTACCATAGAAATGTAAGTGTCTATAATTAGAATTTTATATATGGAGAGTTGTAGTATCTCGTCAAATAGATACTCGCCAAAAATGTCAATCAATGTTATTTGTTACCCCATTATGCTAAAATCGAAATTTTTGGCATTCAATCCTCGAACCAAAGATATCTTCACATAATGGGGATCTGTCTGTATACTCTGTATATGTTTTAAAAGCATTATTCCTTTAAGGTCCGATGAGGATTTGACACGAGTTATACAATCTTTTGAAGAATCTCGGAATAGGGAGGTATACTGATCAGTCAACAATGTCACACCGAAATAATGTAAGTGTTTTTCGATCTTTTTGGGATAAGAAGACACAATATTTTCATAAATTTATTAAATGAAAGAAATCAGTACAATAAACGAATATATCGTTACAAATATACGAACAAAAACATTATAATATACAACGAGTACGTACAATTGGAAAACGGTTTTTTATCTGTCTGCATACCATTTCATCGTTTCGGCGAGTGTGACACGGGTCAAATAAATTTTAAAAATTTATAAATTCTTTATCATTTGACATATGCATGAGAAATGAGACGCAGTACATTCCGCAAACATTAGTAAAATATCCTTGCATGCGAAATGGGGTCCACAAACTTCGGGAATATGTAACTGAGCGAGAAATTTTACAATAATAGGGTCACTCCAGGGTTGAGTACCGAGTGAATCAAAATAGTACAGGCGCTGTCTATTTTTAAAATAGACAGCGATCCAGTGAATCCCTTCATTACCGATGATGTCTGTGTTCGACTACCGCATTCTCGCGTACTTGGCAAACTCAATGTTTCGCAAACACGCCGATAAATTTGGAACGTGTGACTCGCTCCATTACTTTCTGAAGTGTATTAGCATCCATTTTAAAAGTCAGTGATAACGCTTCTAAATCTATCTACTTCTATTAGGGCTTGCGATTCGAGATATACAGTACACTAATAGGAGCGTCTATAGGCTTGGCGAATTCCAGCCGCACTGAGATGTTTCCGCTCTGCTGTGGTGTTAAATGGGTATTTACGCTAGCAGATAAGTCAGGTGTAATGTCAAACGGGTAAAGGTTAAATTGATCAATGAATTCTTCCTGCGTTACCCCATTACCAAGCTCATCACAATCACCTGCAATATGGGTCAGATTACTATAGGCTCTGGCACAAAGCGGTAACACAGCGTCTGATGAATAGTCCGTACCCATTGTTCCACCCAAAGCAGTGCCATTAACGTATAGAGTTATATTTTTAAGTCCGAAATTCTCGAATTTAAAGGCACTCTTTTTATATTTTCCATTCACCGAAGCGTGGTCCTGCATGCCGATTAATATCCTTTTAGGAAGATTTCCCAGGGCAATGTTTTCTATCTGCTTCGATGCCAACCCTGCAGGAACCGTATATAGTTTGATCTGCACTCTGTTAATAGGATATTTCACTGTAGCGTTTAGTAAATTTTTCTCAATTTCTAGTTGTTTTGGTGAACTTAATTTCACTCGCCGTACGCGGAGGTATGTGTCCATAATGTGAACCACAACGGACTTTGCACCCTCTTCTTGATTCACATCCAGATTTAAGCAGATCTCAGGACTCGTGCGGGTGAGCTTTATTTTCATATCCACCCCGTTCACAAGCAACTTCTCCTGGAAAGTGAAATCTGTGTGCAACCGTCCAAAACACTCGTATATTTTCTTTTTAGAATTTTTAAATTTGTCCTTTATACTATTTTCATCTTTAGTTTGATAATATCCCTCCGCACTTAAAAAGGTAGCCTTCGCTTCTTTGGAAAAGTTGAGGACATTTTCCAAATAGGCTCGTAGATGATAGTACCCCGTGCCTGCCGATATGTTGGTCTGATTTAAATATACGTCACACTGGTTGAATATGGCGTGCAGAAAGTTTGTTTCAGGGTATACAGCATATTTGTCATCGCAGACCGTTCCATCAGAATGGGCTATACGTAGCTTAGCGTACATGTGCACACAGCTTGGATCAAAAAAGTAAGGACCTGAGCTGGGTATCACGAATTCTATAGGTGCACTCGGGGAACTAATTGTGTTTAAAGGGTTAATTGTAATAAAGTCACTGTGCTCAATAGAAACTTGGGTTGGCGGGAGCTCAAAAAAGGACAGCTCCGATTTACAGCATTGTGAACTACATGGGTGGATGAAGCGTGCCATGGCGAAATAGTGACTCCTCTCTCGACAAGTGGTAAACAAACTATGATTCATGAGATCAATATCCTTAGCTTATATCAGTCAAAAAAGTGGTCAACCATAGGTTTCATTCGCTTACAGCATTTCTTTTTTGATAGCCTTTTACGTTTAATACCACGTGACCCCTTCTTCTTCCGGGGAGCCCTCTTCTTCTTCCCGCCACCACGCATTTTTCTCTTTGCATCTTTGATGATTTCGTTCCGTGTACGCTTTAAATGTTTTTTTAGAGCTTCTTTAGGTTTAGCCCCGGCCAATATGTCTTCTGCAGTGTTAAGGCCTGATTGTAGCGCTTTCCTTCCAAGGTATCTGGCACCCCTCTTCAGCAAAGGAACAGCCGTACGTAGTATGGATGAAAAAATGGATCCAAGTCCACTACCGCGCTGGTATCGCATCCCTCGATAGACGGTGAAAGGCTTTCTATCCATTATAACTCAGTGCGTCGAAAGTGTAGCTTCACTGTTAAGCTCCCGTTACCGAATGGGAAGTTTTCGCCTCAATCGTTCTTATATATATTGTGATATTGGTTATTAAATTAGTTGCGACATTCACATAATGGGGTCTGTCATATGTAATACTCAAACTCCTTCCTCTATGGTTGGGGATGTGAGCAATGCGCAGCAGGCGTGCCTGGGTATGCCCAACAAACTAGTGCTCCACAACATCCTCGGCCGAACCATATTGACCCGGCCCTAGTCTTACTTCTGTACTGTAATACCGTGCAATCTTAGTCCGAGCGATGCGCATAGTTTCATCCATAGCTACCCCAGCTTTTTCACACTCGTCAATGTCTCTAAGAATCGTAAAAACGGTTTCTTTATGTTCAATATTTAAAAAGACGGTGTCCAGCTGAATTTCGCATATCCCCACCTCATACGAATCACGACCCAATTCAATGTGCCCGTGGAGTTCTGTTACAAAGTTGGCTAGTGTTGTTAGGGTGTACAGACAGGGACGAGGAGGACGGGAGTGTGACGTAGAAATGGTTAGGAGCCATGTTGCATACTATTTAAGCTTCATTATTGCATCAGCTTTTATATAGGTGTTGAAGCTTTCTGGGTACCCTAGCCATTTCACCAGGTACATTTTTCTCTTTCCTGAACCTTTGCTTCCTAAAATTTTCTCAATTTTAAACACATTTTTTCTAAATTAAATGCAACTTTCTGCAATTCCTCGCGGTAAAAGCCTCCTGAGATTTCTTCCCCATTCAAATCTTCAATGTAATACATCATTATCTCACCTTTAGGTCTCATAGCCCTAACTTTAAAAATCTCGCGTGTCCATCCTTGCTCAAAACCCTTTGCGAATTTATTCCCCGAACGCGACAGCCTTACATAATCATTGATTTTGAAGCGCGCAGTGTGGTGGTGGTGGTGGTGATCCATCTCTTCTCGGGAGCGTACCTCTTTCTAAAACTTCGTTAGGTGTTGTCCCAATCGTGCGATGGTGTGAGCGGTTGTAGGATGATGCCAATGATTCCAGAATGTCTAGAAATCTGTGTGTTTTTATATGTAAAATAACGGTGCATGCGTTCCTTTATGGTGCGCTGAACTCTTTCAGCTAAAGAAGCCTTATGTATAGAATTGGTTGTGTAATAGCTGATATTAAACTCTGTCAACATGTTCTGAAAAGCACGGCCTATAAATTCCTTCCCCATATCCGTACAAAAATAGCCAGGAACCCTGTTTTCTTTTAACATTAGCGTTTTGGTGGCTTTAGCAACTGTTTCAGGTGATTTATTTTTCAGAGGAACTAGCCACAGATATCTAGAGAATACGTCTATTATGAATAGAATGTAGCGGTAACCATCGTTATACACAGAATATCTTTGCATGTCTGTTAAATCTGCTTGCCAAATAGAATCAATCGAGGAAGCCGTTGTCTTGGCTGTTTTAAACCTTTTTCTCACAGGCTTATGAAGCGTATAAGCGTCCTGCTCCCTCAAAAATCTTTCAACATCTTTTTTTCCTACTCCGTAAACACTTCTGTACAGTAGGGCGGATCGAAAATGAGGTTTTTAAACTTTTTTTCGAAATTCAAATATGGCTAGTGCGGAAAATATGTGGGTGCTATAGATAATGACTGTGCATAAATATTAGTCCTGCGAAATTATATCTTCAGGTGCCACAAAGCCGTCGAAAAAAGTGAAATATAATGATTTTCTTATATTCTGCATTAGTACAATAACTGAAACTTACTTGTTATTATTTATATTAAGTGTTCCAATTACCAAAATAGTTACTGAATTACGCAGCTCTTAGTTTATTTAGATCAATGTTCTTTTGATTAATGATCTAAATAATCCAGAACTCACCACGAGGAGGTGGCTGCGTGTCGAGCTCCACCCATGCCCTCCCAACCACCCATCCTTGCGCATGTTTTTTTCTATTAACGTTTTATTTAAACTTTATATTCAGCTTTACTTTCGAATGATGGCATTTTTTTACGTGACTGAAGTGTTGATCTTATGAAGCCATCTCGCGCGTTCAATCCAAATACTTTTGATGATGCTTCAGTCACTAATTTTACCATTCTTTCTACTACTTGTGTATGACAAGGGAATTTCTCGAATGGAGGGGTACTCTTGTTTTCTATGAATTCTTCAATCTCATTTTCTGTCAGGTGTCTTGTCACAGGTGGTTCAGTGACAATGCATTTTTGCCAATTAATTAAATCAGTATAATCAGTAGCTTCAAATTGAATAACAGGTACTGTGAAACGCCTCACAACTTTTTCCTTGTTTGTTTGCCTTGCTTTCTTTATTCGCCTCCACGCTAATTCTCTTATGGCGCTGCGGTCATCATGAATCATTGATGCTAGAATATTTTCTGGATTTGCAAAAAATGCATTTCTTTGTATGACAGGGTTTACAATATCCTTTACTTCGTCATTCAGTGTTCTTGTTAGTTCAATAGTTTTGAAAACATGTTTTGAGCCATTGACAAAAGACGTACTTTGCTTAATAGAAAACCACATTGGGATGTAGACCTTCATTATAAAGAAGCAATGTTCATGAGGTTCTCAGATGGACTTACAGTTGAAACGTATAGACGAAGCAAACGATTTGCTGTAGTCAGCCATCGTGAATGTGCCATTTTGCCTGGACTACGATGAGCAAGATCTGGAGAGCAATATCCCTTTGTTATGGCCTGATGAATATCAATTAGATATTTTTGGTCGGTGCTAAGATCTTCACAGTCTACAGTTGGTTCCTCAGCATCAATCCTTTCAAACTCGACAATAGGAAGACTCTCACAGTTCTCTAATTCCCTGCCAATAGGACCGGTGAATCCGCGGGGCCAGATGTTTTTCCATCCAGCTTTGCAACTAAATGGCGTAATGGCAATTCATTGGCATGGAGCTGGCACACTAAATGTTGAACTGGCTTCTTCAGCTTCAATTCTATAAGCCTTATAACGCCTCCCTTTTCTCCAGTGTTGACTGCTGCACCATCGCATCCAATGGCAACAAGGTTTTCCAGGTTCATGTCATTATTTCCAATATACTCAAACATTCCTTTACATATTTCTTCAGCTGATCCAGAATTCACAGAATAATGGCCCAAATAATCTGAACCAGGTTCTCTCACTAAAGTGATATGTTCTTCTGTTACCTTCTTCTGATATACTTTGGACTCTTTTTTTTCTTGGAAGAGTGTAGAATCTTTTCGACCATCAAAATAGATTCCTCTGATTGGGACCTGATTTTGATCTTTCATAATTTCTGATCTCTTCTTTTGTCTTTCTCTTCTGATTTTACTCCTATCCACTACTTCAGATGTATTGTCAATAGAAACTTCTCCAATATCTTGCAATACTGCACTAACAATGAATGCTGCAGCTCGATCTGAAACTGCAGTCCTGTCACAAGCAGTAGCCACTGAAGGTAGATTTGTAGTTTTCCTTTTCTTGAATAATTGTTCTTCAGGTTGTTCGAGCTTTCTCTTCGAGCTAACTGGCTCTGGAAATGTATCGTCTGATATTTCGCCAGATTCACTTTCACTATTTGATGTCGATGATGATAATTCAACATTTGTATCCTGCAATTTCTCCTGTGAAGATTCTTTGGTGAGCCTCACAGCTTCTTTTTGCTTTCTTAGCAACGTAGATGCTTTTTTCTTTGAGAGTGTAATATCTACTCTATCAATAAACAGTTTTCTTTCACTCCTTTGATCTAAGAGGAACGTCACTTCTTCCTTTGGAACCGTTTTTTTTTGGGACAAGAACATTGTGTTAGTACTTTGCACTTGCACGCTGCAATGTCAAAAAGTTTCGTGTGTGCTTCTTTTTTGAACATATCAATCTTTGCTTTGTAAGCTTCAGAATTTTTTCTGCTTTGGTATGGCTTCATAATGACACGATACTTTTCGTGGTAGCTTCTGAACATTGTTTCAATTCGCCTGTCTGACAGAATTGGGACGGAAGCACTTTCCCAAATTGTTTTCAATTTATCAACAACTTGTTCTAATATTTGAGATATTGAAGGATCTTTATTAGTATTCTGTTTCAAATCGTTTCTTACAAACAAGTAATATTTAAAAACTCCTTCGTATGTAGGAAGATTCCTGTGCCACAAATCTTCCCCCATACCAAACATGGGGCACTCAGTTGAGGCCCTGGTTGATTTTGCACAAACTCGAGACATTTTGAAAGTATACAAATCTGAAAAAGAAAGAGCTAATATCAATTATACGTTAATTTCAGTTAATAGTACATGGCAAACTTAGGGCAACACAATACAGAAATGCAAAATATAAGAAATATAGTTTAGACTATCTGAGTAACGCCAACAACAGAACACCCACCTGCTACGAGAGCGACAGCTACACTGAACCGAGGTACTCACGTGACAGCTGAGTGAGCTGACTATAGAAAACTGTTTTTAGAGAATAGAAACTTTTTTTAAAGGTTGACTGAGCTATTTTTATACAAGTGTGAATAAATTCTTGTCTATTGTGCATCGTGGACTCTTCTGTAATTATTGGTTAAAATCTGCTTTTTTCAATTTTTTCAATATTGAAGGTCATTGTGGCACCTGAAGATATTAATGTTATGATTTTAAATTTATACCAGCTTATTTCCTCACTACTCCACACATTTTCCACACTAGCCAATTTGAAAATTCGAAAATGAGTTTTTCACTCCGCCCTACTGTACAGTCTATCTACGCCGCCGTAAGAGGATGGGTTAGAAATGTCATAATAGCGTTTAGTTAATACGTTAGCCATTTGCGTATTTTAGAGGCACGTGGGTAGGGTTGGTTTAACCTCTTCTTTCTCCTCTTCAAAGGTGTTACCGCCGGGGGTGACGGCGTCTTCAATTGTGCCACATGCGTTGCATGTTCCAAGTCTTTTAACCTGTTCAGATTTCCTATCAACGTTTTAGGGACGTTTATTTGTTGTAGTCGTGCTTTAATATGCTTCCATCCTGATGGTGATGGCCTATCCCACTTTCTCAGCAGATCATGGACAATGTCTACGATATTCGATCCCTGTACCTTTGATCCTTCCACAATGATCTCGCCTGTATCGGTCCATTGTATGGCGGGATCCTCATTCAATAGATTATAAAGACTTAAGCCTTTACTCCTCAATGTAAGTGGGAGGGTATTTTTTAATACATGTTCGATATGTTGTGTGGCTAATCTTTTGGTTGGTCAGCTGTGTCGTCGGGTACAGATCCTATGTCGCCATCGTCCCCCGTGCTGTGCCTAATAACCACAGGAATCTCTGTAGGGCTCTTATAATTTTCGTACTCGTGAAGAAATTTCTGCAGAGCTTCTTGGTATAAGATTCTTTTCTCATCAGGTGTTTTTTCACTGTTTAATAGGGCTAACAATTCGCTTTCCATTCTTTTAAGTCTGCTTTTACGGGGATCTAGATACGTGTCTGGATTCCTTTGCAGTGAGGCGTACACCTCGTGGGGAATCTTCATTATATTAATCTAGTCAGTAAAGGACCCAAAACTGAAAATAAGATGGGGAGAAATGACCCTCCTGTTTGTACAATAATTCGTTTTTTCGCTACAGTTTGGCTTTTACGAGCGAGTGCACGTATTATGTTCTTGTAGCGGCGTAGGCGAGCCTTCTGATGGGTTTTCATTGATACATTGCAATTTATAACGTTAAGACAGATTTCACAGATGCATTTTAAAAAGTCGGCATCGATATTTTTAATAAACATCTGCTGCATTGCCCGAGGCAGTCGACGATAGATTTTTATTAATTCACGGTATTTCTTTAGTCTTTGTCATTCTGGAATATACACCGTTTCAGGCTCGTTTGGAAATATATTCGTTCGCAGAAGCACTCTAAACGTGTTTCGCGGATGAAGGTCGCAAAGCAAATATCCGTAACGCGTGCTTGTAGCTTCTTTATAAACTTCCAAAAACTCCTTACGCTGATTCGGGAACATTTGATTGGCTAATACCCCAATTTGTGATACATCTCTACGTTGCGCGAATAAGACTAGATATTGCGTATTAAACGACACATCGCGCATGTATCTATTTTTGAAAAATAGATTCTGATTGATGAAGAACACGCTTATGTTAAGATGGTGGGAGAATATGTAAATGTCTCGGCAAACGTTTTATCCATCTCCAACATGAGATCGTCAATTACAATGATTGTATGTTCATTTCCCTTTAACGAATTAACGTCATATACGCCTTTGTGGAACAAAATATCATCTTCGTACTCGTTGAACACTGATTGATACGTCGAATAGCACCATATAACTTTATGCACAAATTTCGAGAACATCTCCCCCTTTTCTTTAATGATTTTAAGCATAAACACAGTTTTACCACATCCTGTAGGTCCAGATATAATACATGTGGATGGGCTCGTGAATCTGAATTTTTCTACAGAGTCCATTTCTAACACGTCACACTCCTAAGTGAGTCATTTACAAAATATTACAAATTTTGAGTGCTGATCCTTATATTTCTTCTCCCACAGAACCGTGAATGACGATGAGGTAGAGCAGCCCATCATTACGGATGACCTCGACGACAGTGTAGTTGTGATCTCCTCCCCTGAACCCTCACCAGCGATACCGGTAACACGTCCAAAGCGGAGGTATGAGATACCCACGTCAGGTATAAAGCGACCGAAATACGCGTCTGTTGCAGCGGTAATAGATCCCCAACCCTCAACCTCTTACGCAACAACACCCCAGCAGCACCTAATATATCCCCTTATTCATCCGCCGCCCCCCGTTCTGTTAAGTCTACAATAATAGAGCCCCAACCATCAACCTCCTACGCAACAGGGTCCCCATCAGCAGCACCTTCCGCTAATATATCCACTAATTCATCCGCCGCCCCCCGTTCTGTTGAGGATGGTATAACGCTGGAATTGGTGCGATCCCAGCCCCCACCCCAGCCTTGACTAGAAATCGGTATAGAGTCAGGTCGTCGACCCTAGAGTCATGTATAGCAGTGGAATTGAGCGCGGACTACGCCGGGTTGTAGAGCATATTATAGAGTTTGCTCTTCAGAATCGTGACGAGCGTGAAGTCAGGACGAGTCTGTCCTTTGGATTCGGGTCAGATGACGGTGATGTAGACGATTATTGGGTGATAGTGCCATTTAGACGTTTGGCGGCTGAAGATGTAGAATATATATTAGGGCGTATAATGCAAGCCGCCCAAAGTAGTATAGCCTTCAATATGGACAACTTCACGGTAAATATTGACCATGTATACCGTGTTGCGGGTCATAGTGCCATACCGTATACTCTTAACTTCAATTCTCAAGCTATTTATAGACGGCATATAAACGTCGATCGTGGTTGCGGCTTTATAGCAGTACTCTTAGCACGTATGTTTACTGTACAAAATACACGAACTCAAAAAATTTGGTTGCCTACAGTCGTGGAGCATGCCCGTAAACTAGCTGTAGACTGTGAACTTGAATTTGACTGTAATATGGGTCCTGAAGAGCTGAGAAGGGGTAGAACAGGAAATGAATGTCCGCATAGTTGTGTTTGGGTTGGATGATCGTCGTAGGACTGTGTATGTTTTAAAAGCTGTGTGAGAGATCGTACAAGACCCCTACTTATTTTAGGATTGTCAGGGACAACGTATCTCCCATCCGTAATATAAGGTGGCTTTACGCGAGTTATGACAAAAGTCGAAAATAGGGAGACATCATGATTTGTGTAAGGGGTGCCTCGAGTTTGCGGATGATATAGTGAGAATTGTAAAGAATGTCACATGTTATGTGAGCAGTGTAAAAGCACCAAATGTGAAAGCCGTGTAGTTGAAGCTGAGAAGAGAGACTGTGAGTGTGTAGACGCACATTTTTCAATAATAGCTGTTTTGATTTCCATAAATCAATTGGCACGTGCAGGAAAATGAGAATCTGTGAATGTGTATGTTTCACACAATGGATAATTGGGGAAAATTTAAGCACAAGTGTGACGTAATTCACTGTCCTACATGCCAGGAGGATATAAGGCGGATGGAGTAAAGCATGTATGTTATATGAAAGATGCTAAGCCTAAAAATAACCCTTGTATAACTGTATACTACGATATAGAAACATATACGAACGCTGAAATCAAAGAGGTAACCACATTTACTTGTGAGCCAGACTATCTGTGATGAGTGTATGGATATCGAATGTGACGAGTGCCCCAAATGTGGTAAACGGACAAACGTTTTTAAAACGAATGTCAGCGATAGTCGTGTGAAACTATTTGTGTCCTATATTGTCAAGTTAGCCGACAAGTTCAAAAAATGACTGTGATATTCTCGCCCATAAGGGGCAAAGTTTGACACGCAGTTCCTTTATAAAGAGTTGCTTGAACACGAATCCTCTGAGATATTTACAGGTGATCCATTGAAAAGAGCAACAAATTAATACAGATGCAGATAAGAGGCAATGTACAATTTAAAGATACTTTATTATTCACACCTTGTAAATTAGCAAAGCTACCCAAGGTGATGGAGTAGCAGCTGAAGTTTCCAAAGGATACTTCCCATACACTTTCCTCACCAGCGAGACTTTAAACTACGTAGGCCCACCACCCCCCAAACATTATTTTGGACTGTATGATGAACGTGAAGACTTTGATCGATACTACGACAGTTTTAATGAAAGTAACCCTTATAATATAGCTGATGAATGTGAGCGTTATTGCGTGAATGATGTGCGCGTGCTTAGAGTATGTTTCCAGGCCTTTAGAAGGATGTACATAGCCCGTTTCAAATGCGATCCACTGCAAGTCGCAACCACCATCGCATCATTATGTTTTACGGTGTTCAAGAATAACTTCATGCCGAAAGACACCTTAGCCATTATTCACCGAAACAATCCCGCAGTTACGGGCACAAGGCTATTTACTGGCTCATACACCTACAGACAGGTGTATACATAAAGCACGCCCGCAACACGGGTGAAGTACCCATTAAGATTAATGGACGTGTTTTTTGGGTTGAGGTTAAGTGAAAACCGTGTCACTGGTGTGAAGACTGGTACTCCTTAACGGTTGCTGGTGGCATGGAGGCCCCGTCCTGAGTGCGGAGTCACCGGAGATATCCACGGTAGGCTCCTGCCGACTGTCTTGCATCGACCCGCACCCGCGATCAACTTATAGGATCACAGTTCACTCACAGAGTCTTGGGGAGCATGAATATGATGTACGGATGGGAGAGACGAGGTGTACCGTGAGGAAATAAAAGCGATCAAGCGTTCAATGGTGCTGGATCCTCTCAAATGTGGTGATAGCTTGTTTGGAGGACGTACAAATCCTTTCAGACTATACTTCCCACCTACGGAGGGCGTGAAGCTCCATTACTACGATTTCTGTTCTTTATACCCATACGTGATGAAGAGCCATCCGTACCCGTGGGCGCTCCTGAGAAACTGGTGGGACTAGCCTACCATCCATCAATGAATTTTCAAAAATTTGAATGATCGTTACTTTGGGATCTCTTTCGTAGACGTATCCCCCACGCAATTTATGGATGCCGATCTTACCTGTCGTTATCGACGACAAGCTCATGTTTCCCCTGTGCGTGAAGTGCGCGGAAGAGGATAACGGCGAATGTAACATATACCCCACCAGCGTAAGATCAGAGGCGTATATACAAGTCCTGAGTTGGCCCTAGCCGTGCGCCATGGTTATAGAATACTGAAGATACATGAGGTGTGGAGGTTTCAGAGCTACCCAACCTTTTCACACCATTATAAACACCTTTTGAAGGATAAGGTGAGGCATTAGGGTATCCGCGAGGAGTTGATACCGAAGATGAAAAGTCTGCCTATATTCAACGTTACCGCGACCGCGAAGGTATACAACTTGATCGTGTCCAAATTGTAAAGAATCCTGGCAAGCGCTTTAGTGCAAAGTTGTGTCAAACGTCTATGGGAAAATTTGCGCAGAATACCGGCAGAGGGAGCATTCATTTGGCACAAAGTTATAGCGATGTCTGGGATTATGCCAACGCCCCCAATAAAGAGGTCATGGAGATCGTAAATGTAGGTAATACTTACGTAATAAAGTACAACAACACTGAATTTGCCACAGATACTCAAGGGTTACAAACCATACCTGTGGCCAGCTTCACAACAGCCTAAGCCCGTATAAAACTTTGGGTCTATTGCATTCTCTTGGGCGGAGAGTATTGTATGCCGATACAGATAGCGTGATATCACAGAGAGGGAGGGTGAATACATGCCCACTATTGGGGAGTTCCTCGGCGAGCTCACTGATGAGATCAAGGATGAGTATGGGACAACGCTACGCCGACTCTTTTGCCTCAACAGGACCTAAGACTTATGGGTACGGGTCAGGGTGGGGAAGAAATGAAATATAATATATCGTGAAGGCAAAGGGTGTATTACGCTCAACATGCGAATCGGAGGTTGTAACTTTGAGTCGTTGAAGGATCTAGTATGTTTGGATGAACAACCTCCCCAACTAATTGTAGGCACCCACAATTTTCGGGCGCAGAAGTTGGGGGGCGTGAAGGAACTTAGGGGTACGATGGTGTGCCGTACACCTATAGGAAACGTTACCAGATACCTGGTACCTATGATACCGTACCCTTTGGATACCAATGATGCTTCTAACTCACATGTTTGTATATAATCGTATCTATTGTAAATATAATATATTATATATATATATATATATATATATATATATATAACTTGAATATCTCGTTTATTAAATCGTATTTGTAAATATATATAACTTGAATATCTCGTTTATTAAATCGTATTTGTAAATATATATAACTTGAATATCTCGTTTGTTTTAAATAAATCATGTTTCAAATAGCGTTTCACTTTCTCCTTTGTGTGTGTGTGTGTGTGTGTGTGTGTGTGTGTGTGTGTGTGCAGGTGAAAGTTCTAAGCTCCGCCCACTGTAAGACCGTGAGTCATGCTACTATCTGGGAGTCCCTGCGTGGTCAGTCGACCGCAGTAAGCCCGAGAGATCAGACGTGTATTCAGATCAGACGTGTATTCAAATGGCTACCTTTAATATTGCTTGTACAACGTTTACGAAATGGTATTCAGTAAAGTGCCAGGATGTGGTGGATACCGAAAAACTTCCTATACCTCCCTCCTATGCCTCTTTTAAAAACACATTGGATTGTGCGAAGTTCCAAGATGTACAAATACTCTACGGATGTTCTGGTGAGACCGTTGAAGGCTTTCGTTGCACAGACGATGTGCTGAAGTATACTGCAGAGCTAAACTTTATAAAGTCTCACATACACCGTGAAGTAAAAGAAACAACGCGTGCAGAAGAGAAGCAGCAGGTATGGATAATGAGTCTTGCTGATGGGTGGTGTGACAAGCGGTATTACGTCATGCTACACCATGTCGATTACTCATACCCTACGACTGGAAATGTGAATCTCGTGATCATGGACAATCTTAAGTATTTTTATCACTATATTAACGTATATCATGATGAGGTTCGTAGTGAGGTTGTGGCTAGTGCCCTGCGTGAATTTTTAACAGAGTTTAGAGACGAGTATCGTTTGATGGGCAGAAAGGAAAAATATGAACATATGTTCCTCTCAAATAGTGCGCCGGAGTGTGGAGATATTTAGTAAAACATAAAATGTTCCTAGTTCTTATCCAAAATGTCTGGTGCGTAGGCTGGTAGTGATATTCTTGTACCGGTACAACAATTCGACTCGCGGAACAAGCCCATTCACGTATCATCGAGTCAGCCGCCCGTCGAACCATTCCTGCCTACCTGCGTGCCTCACACGGCTCATAGTTATCTCAGAGCTTGAGCCGAGTGGACGTGCGCTCCTCGAATACGATGGAACTTCCTTTGAGCAGCATTCTCAACGCCTCGTACGATGTGTCCGTGACGAAATCGTTGCGCGTGTTCAGGCGTAATTCCGGTACCATTAGCTATGTACTGGAAACGGAATGTAGACCGACAAACAAACGGGTTTATTTAAGTATCGAGGAGATGAATAGAATCTTTGTGATAGTTGAGAAGTGGAGTGAAGATCGTTATAAAATACCTGCTAACGTAGGTACAAGAAGAGAGCAGATTAGTGACGCACCCTCATACGCCGTTGTATGTACGTTGTGTATAAATAACGATCGGCCGTGCATTGATATACGGTTGATGTGGAAGAATGCTTCTGATAATAACGCTCTTATTCCTACGCGAAACCGTTTCATCCTCGACAGAATGTTTGAAATCGTCGGATTCCGTAAACTGAAACCTATATTAGACGCGCGTGTTACGGATATGTTTTATTTTGATACAGTACTTGAATACGCATACACCGCTCTGCTCGATGGGTTTACCGAGTGTAGGGCTGGTGAGAATGGTCTAGTGCTGGATGTTTATTTAAAAAGTTTAGACTCTTTGAAATACCATGAACTTTGGTACAAAGCAATTGATCGGTACAAGGCTGAGCTCACCTACACCGTTCACCCTGAAGAACTATTTCTTTATATAACGCGCAGTTGTCGTAACGATTTAGAAGATTATTTCAATTGCCGCTATGTTGAGTGAGTTCACGATTGAAAAGCTCGAGTCGGTAGAAATAAACCCTCGATTGGAAAAGCGTTCTTATAAACTTGTGTTTAATAATGTAGCTAACGATGAACTCTTTGTGCGTGCTTTTGATTGTATTCTAGACGTATTTAAAGATGACTTACCAACCGGTTGTAAAGTGGGAACAAAAATAGTACTGAACGATATGAAAGCCCTTCATATCGAATACAGGTTTCCCTATACTTTAAGCGGTGAAATATTATTAAGCCGCATATACTGCGTAATGCAGAGCAATAATGATGTAATTGTAAACTCGATTAAGACCGAGTTTAGTATTTTGAAAAAAAAGTGAATTGTATTTATATTTTGCTTGACATTTCTCCTGTACTGATTATACGCATATTTCTATTGAAATGTATATTTATTTCTATTTGAAAAGTATATTTATTTTATAAATATATCTCCATAATGTGTGTGTGTGTGTGTGTGTGTGTGTGTGTGTGTGTGTGTGTGTGTGTATATTTCTCCTGTACTGTTATGTACATATTTCTATTGAAGTGTATATTTATTTGAAATGTATATTTTATTTTATATATATCCATAATTGTGTGTATATATTTCCTGTACTGTTATATGCATATTCCTCAAATGTATATTTATTTTCTATATATTTATAAAAAAGAATGATGCAATGTTGTTTTACTTAATTGTTATGCCTTCTACTACCGGTATTCGAAATATAATAATGTATACAGTGGTATTGCGGTATCTGGCAACATTTAAGCCTTCTAAGCCAACTGGCTGATTAGGCGTATATAATAATGTATACATACTGCTGGTATCTGGCAACTCAAGCTTACAGCCAACTGGCTGATTAGGCGTAATAATAATGTATACAATGGTACTGCTAAAAGAGGTATCTGGCAACTCAAGCCATTTACAGCCAACTGGCTGATTAGGCGTATATAATAATGTATACAATGGTATCGCTAAAAAGAGGTATCTGACAACTCAAGCCATTTACAGCCAGCTGGCTGATTAGGAGTCTATAATAATGTATACAATGGTATCGCGGTATCTGGCAACTGAAGCCATTTACGCCAACTGGCTGATTAGGAGCCTATAAAACAACGCCTACTCGGCTGAAGTCTTAATGTGCACTTGGCTCCTGCCAGGTGAACACCTCTCCTCCTCCTTTCTCTCCTTTCTCTTGGGGGATAACGCCGCCTCCAAGTTTCCCCCCACCCCCCTTTGCAACAACCCCCTCCCCTTTGCAACAACCCCCACCCCCTTTGAGCAACCCCCACCCCCTTTGCAACATTACATAATAACCTGCAACATTCTTGCACTCTCCCCTTTTGCGGCTATACTACTCAGCTCTATCTCCGTAACCATTCAGAATTAGACACATGTTCATATGAACTTTTTTTCTCACAATGACCGATACTATCACTTTTTTTTCTCACAATGACCGATACTATCACCTTCCGAAGTATTGACCTACCTTTCCTCCTGAAACACCCTGTGTGTGTGTGTGTATGTGTATATATATATATATATATATATATATATATATATATATGATGAATAAAACCACGAAGGAAAGGAAACACAGAATGGTGCTCAAGCGCTTTCGTCTAATGACATCCTCAGGATGTCATTAGACGAAAGCGCTTGAGCACCATTCTGTGTTTCCTTTCCTTCGTGGTTTTATTCATCATAAATATTTTTCACGTGTTACTTTCGTGAAATAATTTTCATATATATATATATATATATAGGGTGTAACAAAAGTTCGTTCTCATAGGGAAATAAGATATAACAGAATTGAACGAGAAAATAGTTTTAACTATACATTACAATACAATTATACATTGTATTGTAATATATACATTACCAATACAATCAACTTGCCAATTAATCCAGTACATGCTCAAATTGCATTCCATGTAGCCGTTCATACATTTCTACTCGTTTTTTCCTTCACTTCTGTTATAACTTATTTCCCTATGACAACGGACTTTTATTACAGTACACCGTTTATATATATACAGGGTGTTTCATAACATGTGGGACGTACTTTCAGAATGGATTCAGGACCTGAAAACAATGAAAAAAGTTTATATAAACATATGCCCGAAATCGCTTTGTTTCCGAGTTACAGCCCGTTTTGTGTTCCAGCAATTCTTTCCGCAAACTGTTTACAAACACTGCTTGCCGACAATGTTTGCGAGTGTGTACGAGACTTATTTCATGTATGGCCTTGCTGATTGTAAAGTTTCGTACACTCTATGACATGTTTCAATATCGTTGACTGTAGAGCCATCAGTCAGTCAGAGGTGCAGCGCAGTGTTTCACTTTTCGTATTCGTAACTTCTTACCGTGAATAAGTGCAGTCCAGTGAAAAAAAAACCTCAGAATTTTTTGTGCTATTCAGTGATAGCGTGCATTTGAAGTGAGAATGGAGACTTATTCAATCAGAGAAATGGCAGACATTCATCTCGTGTATGGACTTGCCGAGTGTATTGCGGCGCAGCAAGACGTCTGTATGCGGAAAGGTTTCCGAATTGCCGTCTGCCAGATAAGAAGACCTTTCAGATAATAGACGAGCGTCTTGGTGATACAGGATCATTCAACAAGGGAGTTTCAGATGGTGGTAGACCAATCAGCGCCAGAACTGT
>JAJOZX010013811.1:62500-88715 GCA_023014485.1 Bathynomus jamesi
TCATTTGCAGTTTCACACGAGCAGTTTCATCATTGGCGATTTCCATGACCTTCGATCGACAATTTGCCACTGATGGAGTACTGTAACCCATTTCAAGAAACAAACTCTTCACACTGGGGTGGTTTAGCTTGTAGAGGGGAATGTTTGCTGACAGAAATGTGCCAACCACCTTTTTTGAAAAGTTCTTCGATACTGTTTTTATGAACGTTTGCAGAATCCCCTGCAGAACATCATGACATCCACGTTGATGTTTAGCTGAGCTTCTATGTTTATCAACGAAGAATCGTTTTTCATGATCCACTGTAACGGCGCAAATTTGGCAGTACAGCTCATTCTTAGGAGAAGCAATGAACTCTTTAGGGTATTCTGATACAATAGCGCAAACTTTAGCAACACTGCTAACTGCTGCTTTTGGCATATTTTCAATTTCTGTGCAACAGGGCTGGAAGTAAAATAAAAAAATATAGAAAATCACTAACAATTATATATCTCACACATATCTCAATGTCACCCAACTATGCCACACAATTCACACTAGCAGATAGCACAAACTCATTACTTTTCCGACGAGTTATTCATTTCCTCCTCCCCAACCCCCATATGGCGTAACCTTTCGTGTCTCTTTTGTGAGTCTAACTAGCGAATGTAAGCTGCTGTAAATTAACAAATTGGCAACTCTTGTGGTTCTAGTTTTTATGTTTTCGTCAGTCAATCCTCACTCGATCATCAACTCGTCTCTTAGTAATTCAATATTAATATTTTGTGGACTTGATGATAAAAAGTTAACCTAATGCAAAGAAAATTAACCTAACGTCAAAAGGTTGACTTTTAGTTGACCCAAAATCTTTGATACTGACTGACCCCCGCTATAAGCCTGAAAACTCGTTTTAAGCCGTTTCACAAGACGTGGAGGCCGCAGGGAAAAATTGACTTAATTTGACTTTGATTACCCTTGTAATGATGCATTGCAATCAACAGCTTTACGAGACATTGTTTCAGCATGTAAATTTATGACGTCAAGATATAAATTTTGTTTGTTTGCTTGGTATCACCTGTTGAGGTATTAGCACCTGTTCAGTTAGATACAAATTGCGTTTGATTTTACGACTTCAGAGAGATCACCTTGCATCATTCCAATTTATCTTTCAAGGTTCTCAAATTAATTCAGTGTTGCAATATTTTTTAGGTGTTCATTTCTTTCCCTTATTCTAAATAATATATATATATATATATATATATATATAAGCAAACAACCACAAGGAAAAGGAAACACAAAGTCCGAGCGCTTTCGTGATATATTCACATTATCAAGGAGGAACAGCAAATATTTTCTGTTCCTCCTTGATAATGTGAATATATCACGAAAGCGCTCGGACTTTGTGTTTCCTTTTCCTTGTGGTTGTTTGCTTATTAATAAGGTCACGTGTTATTTTGTGATTTTAGTGCATATATATATATATATATGATGAATTTCACAATTAAACACGTGAAATGAATGAATGATGCAAACCCACAGGGAAAAGGAAAAGGATTCCAAGGCCTTTCGTGTATTCAGAAGTACACCGCCTCAGGGAATGAAGGGAGAAGGTGAGATGGCGAAAATATACATACGGGGTGTCAGGAAATGATTGCCCCCCCCCCCCCCCCTGTAGAGCAAAAACTAGAAGAGATAGATAAAAACCGGCGAGACCACTTGAAAGAGCGTTAAAATCGGAATAAAAACCATTATATTCTATTCCAGTGATTTTAATTCTTACCATTTTTTTCCCCACAGAAACCATGGCATCATCTATTTTGAACGATTCAAAGAAAAAGCGAGTTCTTGACCGCATTCGAGCTGTCACATTTCATGAAGCAAAGGAAGCTAGTGCAACTTTCATAACTCGACACTGGGTGGCTGAGAGATTAAAAAGATCAGAAGACTTTGTCAAAAGGAATTGGAATAAGAATCCTGAAGATTGTGAAACAGAATTTCGAGGAGGAAGACCGGAGAAATTATCTCAAGAATCGAAAGACATTGTGCTTGCTGCATCACGGCGCCGAAAGAAGAGCTGCTCTGAGGTAGCGAAAGAGATACTTATCCGTCGTGGTAAGATAGTCAATCGGCAACTTGTGCATCAATTTCGAGTTCGCCAAGGCTTGAGTGCTTGGCATGAAATAGCTAAGCCACGGAAGAGTGATCTTAATATTGAAGATCGGCTATGGTTTTGTGATTATCTTGAGGAATGGACGGAAGACGATTTCCTTCACTTGGTTGTCAGCGATGAATTCTTCGTTTATTTCTCCAGAAAACCAAATTTTCAGAATGATCGGGTTTGGGCAACAACTCCTGATGAAGTCCCAGACGACCAGAAGTATCGAGAAATAGTAAAAAATCCAGCATGTGTGGGTGTTTTCATTATGTTCTCTATTCGGAAGCTCATCTGGGTTATCAAACCAAGAGGAACCAGTTGGGATGGGCCTTATTTTCGAAATGTAATTTTAGCCCAACATGTAATTCCGTTTTTGAAAGACCCCGAGTGTGTTTTGGATGTTGAACAGGCAACCTTTCTTCACGACAAAGCCCCCTGTATGAAAGCACTTGCGACTCAACAACTGCTTAAGGACAATAACATTGATTTTTTCGGAAATAATGAATGGCCTGGCAATTCTCCCGATCTTAATGTCTGTGAACATGTCGGATCCATCATGAAGGATCGGGTGGAGTCCTTAATGCTGGAACAACCCATTCAGAATCGGTATTCAACAGAAATTATGACTGCAAAGATCAACGAAGTCCTTGAAGAAATGAGTCATGATACCGATCTCTTTGAGACACTTCTGGGATCATACCCCCGTCGATTAATGGCCGTCAGAGCTGCAAATGGGGGCAACACCCGATATTAAAACAAGTGTTTTTTTATTCAAAATTAAACGCTCTTTCGCGTGGTTTTGTCTGTTTTTTCTATTCCTTTCAGTTTCTTCTGTACAGGGGGGGGGGGGAATCATTTCCTGACACCCTTTATATATATATATGTACAAGGGATAGAGAAATAAAAAGATTAGTACGTGATTAACAAGAACCGAATAAAGGCAAAAGGTATTTTAACAAGATAGTGTCAATTTTATACATTCCCGCACTGTTATTGAAATTATGTTTAAAATGGATAAATGCACATTCTAGAATCTAGAATATTCCTTTCAATTATATCTGTTTTAACGAGCGCTTTAGAACTATCCCACTTGATACTATGATTACATCTGTACATATGGTTAAACGAGGTGTACTTCTTAATGCACGAAAGGCTTTGGAATAATTTTTTCTTTTCCCTGAGTTGCATCATATATATAATATATATATATATATTATATATATATATATATATTACATGCGCCTCGGTGGTGTAGTGGCTAGCATCGTTGATTACGAATCCACCAACCTCGGGTTCGATTCCCGGCGATGGCAGACGGCGCTCAGCTTATCTAGCTGTTCATCATTCCATAAAAAAATTGAGTGGGTAGCCCTGGGTAGCCTAGTGGTTAAAATACTGGGCTGCTGATCGGTAAAGCTGTAGGTCTAAGGTGGGGGCAACAAGTTTGACCTTTGTCAGAATGAATAATTCGGTCGGAAGCAAAACCAATGTGTGTGTATATATATATATATATATATACACACCTTTCTTCGTTTTGATGGGTTTGTTTAATCTCCTTCGCAATATCTAAGGTCATATGACGGACGGGACGTACAGCTTTACGTGTGATTCAAACCAAGGGGGTCGCTACATAATGCACGCAAAAGACGGTTTCCCGTCCAACTACAACCCAGACCCAATGTCACTTAACTTCGCTGATCGACGGGAAGCGGCATTACGACACTGGCCCCCAACGTAGACCTTTAAGTGATGCGAGTTTTCACTTTATCTCAGACCTTTTTCGGGCAAGAATATATATATACAGGGTGTCCCATGAGTCCGGTCTCATAGGAAAATTTATTCTAAGTTAAATTTACAAAAGTAATGCATTAAAACTAAAACAAATGTTCAAAATGATGTCTTGTTTTGGGACCTTTTTTTGGTTGCAGGTAGAATAACATGCAATGGCTAATATGAAAGTGAGTTACACTCGTGAGGAAAAGGCGGAGGCATTTTCCTCAGGAGTCAATCAATTTGAACATTTGTTTTAGTTTTAATGTATTACTTTTGTAAATTTAATTTAAAATAAATTTTTCTATGAGACCGGACTTATGGGACACCCTGTGTATATATATATATATATTAAGGAAAATGTAGAAATAAAGTTATATAATCTCTTTGCACACTCGCTATATAGGTTCAGCATAATCGCCAATCCCTCAGCGAATATCCTATCATCAAATTAACTAAAATTAATTAACGAAACTTTTAGCATAAATATACATACATACATACATACATACATACATACATTTATTACTAAAGTTTAGAACGAATTAACTTGTCGTTATTTCTAAAATTCCAAAACTATATAAATTCTAGGCATAATTCATTAATGTTTTGTTGGATTACTTCACTGTCTGTAATCCATTTCACTAATTTCATACTTCTCTGCAAATACAATTTTCTGAGAACCATTTTAATATTGTGTGTTGAATTTTGATCAACAAATCAACAATCAACAATCAACTTTGGTTTATTTGGGTAGAAATACGTATAAATATCTTCAAAGTTTACAAAGTGATTATCGTATGTACTTTCCAAAAGGCTGGAATGGATGGACCCATTGGGAGTCAAGCTATTTTTATGTTTGAATCGTCTGTGAAGTACGTCCTTTACAAACTTTTACAATCTTCAGCCATTACTGGAAGAAATATATAATTATATGCAATGGAATTTTGCTGGTACAATTATAATACTTTCTCCACACGAAACTTTCCCCCAGTCAAATTTGGCTGGCTGTGATCGGAACTCCTCTGATAGATCCATTAGTTATGGTTGGCTGAAGTTTGCTGATTCGAGTGGCTTTATCGCAGGCCGGCTTTTGCCATACAAAGAATGATATCCTCTCCAGTACCGTACCCAATTCGTTATTAAAAAAATCTTTAAGGGTATTATAATTATTTCGCTTATTTAATATAGGGCGCTTTAATTTTGAGCAGGATTTGAGTTAATATACAGGGTGTTAAAAAAAATTAAGTATGCAGTGAATTTTCCATAATGTATGTGTACACTGTACATTTTCTAAAAAACTTTCTTCCCAAGTAAGGAACTTAAGTTACGCAATATTTTTACCCTTCTGATACGATGCATATACAATAGCTTTAATAAATGTAATAATAATTATCAAAAGTAGTAAATGTAATGAGTAATAAATGCAATAA
The DNA here is from genome assembly GCA_023014485.1 of Bathynomus jamesi. NCBI lineage: Eukaryota > Metazoa > Arthropoda > Malacostraca > Isopoda > Cirolanidae > Bathynomus > Bathynomus jamesi. The sequence goes on from JAJOZX010013811.1 coordinate 67,836, forward strand.
ATGTAATACCCGGGCAGATTTCCAGTATAAATTTGTATTTTTATAATTCATTTGATCTTGTGCTAAAAATCGATATTTTTTCCTTACAAATCTGTATGCCTCTCTGTTAATCCTTTAATTTTTAATTTTTATTTTTACTTCTCCGTTTATTGCATATATATATTATATATATATATTAGTGATGTAGCGGATGTCATTTTTTTCACATCCGCGGATGCGGATGCGGATGAGGATGTTTGAGTTCAACATCCGCGGATGCGGATGTCTACATTTTCGTTATTTAGGATATATTCGAGATTTGTTGTGTTTAACGTATATAATAAGTTATTATATAGAGAGAGCTGTAGCTATAATGTAATATAATTGATTAATTATACAATAATTGCTGTACTTTTCTCTGAACATATAAAATAATATCAAGCATCTAACTAATATAGAAATCAATTAGTGAATTCGTCTGCAAATAAATTCGTTATATTTTGTTGAGTTTCAGCCACAATTAGAAACCATAATTGTGTTACCAGGATGCGGGACGTGAACCCAACTCAAATGCACCCCACCGACCTCTTTCCCCAACCTCCACCCTTATAGAGAGAGATCTTTAATTAGCTTGATAACTATTTATATTAAGTTTAAAGTTTTATTAGGCATATTTATAAATGAGTAATTAAAATAAAGTAAACTAAGATGTTCATCGTTTAATGTTCAAACTTAATTATAGGAAGGTTATGCTTAAGGAACATTAATTTTTCTGCCTTTTCTGCTGCCAGTCTGTTTCTCTTTTCATCATAAGCTTATATTAATCCAGCACTGCTAAATAATCTCTCGCTTGGTACGTTTGTTGGAGGACAGGCTAAATGTTTCCTTGCAAGTTTACTCAAGTATGGATAGATATTCTGCGTATTTTTCCACCAACTAATAGGATTGTCACATGCAGCCAGGCGTTTTTCTTGGTGATAGCTCTCGATCATTTTTACTACATCTTTTGACATCGCGTAGGTCTCGTCATTGCTGCTTGACTCAAGAAACTGAGAGACAGATTCTCTGATAGATTTGCTTGTTGAAGGTGTTGGTTCTGTCACTGAAACTTTTATTCTTTTGGTGGGTGGCGAAGCGACAGATTCAAGAGATTGAAGCTCTTCAACTGCTTTGCCAAGTGATGATTTAACTCGTTCTAATGTACTAGGTGAAAATAACTTAGCTTTGTAACGTGGATCTAAGTAGTTTGCAAGAGAGTAACTTCATACAAGAACAGCCTCTCGTCTTGTCGCTTGCATCACTTTTGCGCACAATGAACTAGTTCTATTAATATAGTAGAATTTGATAATTTCCGCTTATTAATGACGTTTTATCTCAACGGTCCACATCCGCACGACATCCGCAGTCCAAAGCGCGGATGCGGACGCGGATGCGGATGCGAGAAAATGTGCGGATGTTCCGCGGATGCGGATGCGGATGTGACCTACATCACTAATATATATATATATATATATATATATATATATATATTATTTATTTTTCTTTTTTTTTTCTTTCTGTAACCTATATATAGGCTGTCACCCTTTTATGTACTTCAGTGTTCCTGAGGATGTCATTAGACGAAAGCGCTTGAGCACCATTTTGTGTTTCCTTTCCTTCGTGGTTTTATTCATCATATATATATAGGCTAAAGGGTGTTGAAAAGGGTGTGTATAAAGGGTGTGTATATAAAGGAGGCTTGACAACCCCAAGAAACAACACAACTGTATATTTATATATGCATATAAGTAAAATAATGGGAGTACATTCATTACACTGGTATGCATCAATTTTGCTGTCAAGGGTTTTGTAAGTGATTCTTATAGAGTTTTTCCTGCTGATTTCGAATCTGCAATCTGTTTTTCTCAATCAGCTCAGGTTATCCGGCTATGGCCTCATAAGTAAAATAGAATTTTTCATGATTTTGTCAAAGCGGAATTGGAACAGTAACATCTATCATCACTTGTTTCACTTGTATAATATCTTTTTTTACTTTTCAGGCATATAGATAAAATATTTCATAATGAATAGAGCGTGTAAAAATGATCCCAATAGATTCTGCTACATATGTGGGACGGTTACCATGCCAAATAACCAGTCCGAAATCACTAAATTTGTGAAGACAATGTATAGAGCATACTTTGGAATTAAGCTAGGGGACCAGGACAAAAATTTCGCCCCTCATATGTGCTGCAAGACGTGCATTGAAAATTTGAGAAGATGGAGCAAAGGCAGAGCGAAATCTTTGCCTTTTGGAATTCCCATGATTTGGAGAGAAGGAAAGGATCACGTGACAGATTGCTATTCTGCATGACAAACCTCTAAGGTGGGCTTATAAATTTATTTTTCTTAAATATTTTGAAATCCTCGTATGAAACTTGACATAATATTCACCATAATGTAATATTCACCATATATAGCATAATATTCACCATAATGGTAATCATACATTTACATATACATATTGTTATAGAAAATACATTTACACATACATATTGTTATACAAATTACATTTACATATACAATGATTGTATATTTTCTTTCTTTTTCATTCATATTGTCCCCGAAGGGACAATATGAATGAAAAAGAAAGAAAATATACAGACTCCATCGACCTATTTCATATCTTACAGACCGCAGCCTTCCCTCACGAGCCGCCACTGTCTGAATGCTTCTTCTATTTCATAGGCAAGTTTTATATCCATGTTTCTGTGTTTCTATTTTCAGGAGTTAACAAGAAGAATAAACACATTGTTGTATACCCTGACATTCCTTCTGCTATGAGACCTGTACCCCATGGTCCTGGAATTCCAATACCCGACGCACCTCAAACCCTGGACTTCGATGATTCTGATGATGAATCAATGACCAATGCCAATGACCAGTCCCAGTCGTATATACCTCAAAATACCGCTTCAAATGAGCCGAGGCCTCTCAACCAGGCCAAACTTAATGATCTTACCAGGGATTTAGGACTTTCCAAATTAGCTGCCGAGATCTTGGGCTCACGACTTCGAGAGGACAACTTGCTGGCTCCGGGAACAACATTCTCCTGGTATAGGAAACGAGACGAAGAATTCCGCAAGTTTTTTGCAGTGCACGAAAATACCTCTTCCTTAGTGTACTGCTGCAATGTTGAGGGGCTAATCGAATCCTTGGGCCTGCCATATAACGCATCAGAATGGAGGCTATTTATAGACTCGTCTAAACGAAGTTTGAAAGCAGTACTTCTCAACATTGGGAATAGGGTTGCATCAGTCCTTGTAGCACATTCCGTACAACTTACTGAGAGCTACGATAACATGAAAATTTTACTGGATGCTCTCGTATACGACCAACATAACTGGAGGATCTGTGGAGATTTGAAGGTAATACTAATATCATAAGTAAACTATTGCTATTGACTATGTTGTTTTTCCAAAGGTTATTTGAGAGCGTATAAGAACACTTAACTTCCCTGCAGAAGTGATACAGTCCAATGCATAGATTTTTTTATCTGATAGAACAAATTCTCTAAATTCTTTAAATATTTTCATTTTTTTTCAGATTGTGGCATTTGTATTGGGAATGCAAGGGGGATACACGAAATACCCATGTTTCCTCTGCAAATGGGATAGCCGAGCGGATGAGAAGCACTATGCACAGCGTGAATGGGCATCCAGAGGGAATTTTGAACCTGAGTCGCATAATGTCGTTTCAGTGCCCCTTGTACCACCAACAAAAATTTTGCTCCCACCACTTCATATTAAGATGGGCTTGATGAAAAATTTCATCAAATCAATGAATAAGGAGGGTTCAGCATTCCGATATCTCGAGAGTAAATTTCCTCATATATCTGATGCTAAACTAAATGCTGGGGTTTTTGATGGTCCTCAAATTCGAACTTTGATCAAGGATACTCAGTTCGAAAACGCAATGACTCCAACTGAGAAGAATGCCTGGCAGGCATTCAAATCAGTTGTCACTGATTTTCTTGACAAGCGTAGAAGTCCAGAATACGAGTCCGTTGTCGAAAACTTGATGGAAGCTTTCAAAGCTCATGGGTCGCGCATGTCCATAAAAATGCACTTTTTGTGGTCCCACTTGGACTATTTTCCTGAAAATTGCGGGGATTATAGTGAGGAACAGGGTGAACGATTTCACCAAGATATCAAAATAATGGAAGAGAGGTACCAGGGAAACTGGGATATCAATATGCTGGCGGACTATTACTGGTGTTTGAAGCGAGACGTGCCCGAAGAAAAACACAGACGGAAAGCCAAAAAAACTTCCTTCCTTCCTCAATAAACTTTTTCCCATATTCATTGTATGAATAAAAGTATTTATTCACACAATGTTTTCATTTTTCACGAGTGTTCTTATAATATTACTCGTATCTACAGTGTTTAAGCTAAAAAAATCAATAAATTTGGGGATAAAATTGGACTTATAATAAATGGCCAATAGAGAAAAAACCTGACCTGATTGAGGAAAACCAATGCCATTTTCGAATTCAGCATGGTCGAATTATATAATATGAGTTGAAAAAACCCTCACAGCAGACAAAAACATTTCATATGCATACCAGTGTTATATACTGTATGTGCCAAGAGTACAATTAAACATAAATAACGGACGTATTACCTAAAGTAATTCTAAAGTACTAAATTGAGTGTGTATCAAAACAAAATGTTAAAGTAGCCATCATACATTGCTAGTTACTCAGAATGTTATTTTAAACCTAAAATATCTATTGAATTTTATATTCCTCCGAATCTATTCATTTCCAAATAAGATTTCACCAAATTTATCTCACGGTGAAAAGTTTAATCCATTAAAAATATATATTATTGGATTTTCCATTTCATAGAAAATGTGCGTCGTGAGATTTTAAAATCTAGCTGTACTCTAGTTTTCTAAACTTTGTCGGACTTGAAAAGAAGTAAAAAAAATATACATGAAAGTTATAACTGACTGGAAGTATCTTCTATGAGAAATATATATTGACTGAATGATATATGTAAAATATATTCTCTCTCTCTCTCTCTCTCTCTCTCTCTCTCTCTCTCTCTCTCTCTCTCTCTCTCTCTCTCTCTCCAACTGAAGGGTGCGTCGAAGTACAGGTGGGTGACCCTCCTCCTACGTTGGAGGGGGCTCAGTCTCCTGCGGAAGTTGCCCCCTCGTTAGTGAGGGGCTCTTCAACTCCCGACAGCCCTGGCTGTTCGGGAAACGGGTCGTGCTAGGGGGCGGTCAGAATAGGGAAGGCTCCCTCCGTGCAATGCTTTTTAATGCTAGGTCAATTAGGAACAAGTTTTGCGAGCGACGGGCGCTCTTGGCATCAGAATACCAGGATATCGTTGCTATCACCGAGTCCTGGATTCATACTGATCGTAGGGACTACGTTGGGGAGTTCGAAATTCCCGGGTATACGTGTAGAATGTTTCGCAAAGACCGCACCCGTGGGGAAGGGGGTGGGGTACTAATATACGTCAGAGACACGTTGAGTCCGGTTGACTGCCAGTTCCGGTCGGAACGGGAGCTGCTTGGCGTCGATCTGAACGTGGGAGGGACGAACTATAGGTTAATCTTGGTGTACAGACCTCCGCATCTCCTCCTCGAGGACGATACAGCCCTGTACACCGAACTCAGTAGCCTGCTAGGGGATAGGGTGTGTGTAGTTTTAGGAGACTTCAACTGTCGCGGCATAAAGTGGGAAAACAGGACTGCCGATGCTGAAGGGAGGAGGCTAGTTGACTTTGCTGATGAGAACTTCCTCACTCAGTGGGTCAACGAGCCTACACGAGGCGAAAGCGTTCTAGACTTAGTATTCACGACCGAAGACAACCTCGTCACTGGCCTCACCGTTGACGAATCGTTGGGCGGGAGTGATCACGGTCTTATTAGGTTCCGTGTGTGCGTCCCTCGGGTGAAGCGTAGTAACTCGAGAGGCAGTAAGCTCGATCTCCGGCGGGCGAACTTTGTTAGCCTCAGGGATAGCGTAGGAGAGATGGGGTTAGAGGTTGGCGGCGATGTTGAGGAGTGTGGAGTGCATTCCGGGATGAGTTTATGGTGCTGCAGTCTGCTGCCATACCCTCAAAACCGGTCACCCCTGCTTCAACGCAGCCTAAGTGGTTCAATCGTGGCATCGCTTCGGCTATCCGAAATAGGAAAGTAGCGTATAGGAGGGCGAAGGCCAATCGTTCCCACGAGAACACTGAAGCGTATGTCCGCCTGTGTAGGGAAGTGAAGGCGAAGGTTAGGCTAGCGAAACGTAACGAAGAACTACGGGTGGCAAGCCTCTGCAAGGGGAACCCTAAGGAGTTCTTCAGTTATGTTAATAGTAGAAAGCCCATTAGAAGCATGATAGGTCCTTTAAAGGAAGGAAGCGGCGTTCTGCGGACCTCCGACGCGGACATCGCTAATGTGCTTAATGAGTACTTTGCGGGAGTGTTCACCAGGGAGGATACCCGCGTCATCCCCGAGCCAGCTGTGAGGCACGAAGGTGCTGGCCTGGATAGTGTTAGATGTACCGCGACAGTCGTTGCTCATAGAATAGACAAACTGAGCGCGTTTAAGGCTCCTGGGCCAGACCAGTTTCTCCCCAGTGTTTTGCGAGAAGTGCGCGACCAGGTGGCTCCCCACCTGGCTACAGTCTTCAACAAATCGTTGGTGATAGGCCAGGTGCCTGGTGACTGGAGGGAGGCCAACGTGACCCCTATCTTTAAGAAAGGGGATCACGAAAGTCCAGGGAACTATCGTCCTATTAGTCTCACTTCAGTTGTAGGTAAATTATTAGAAAGGATAATAGCTGATAGAATCGTTGACCATTTGGATTCCTACAAGCTGCTTGGGGACTCCCAACATGGGTTTAGACGGCATAGGTCGTGTCTCACCAACTTGCTCGAGTTTTTCCACGTCATGTTGAGTGAGTACGATAAGTAGGGCGATTGATATACTTTATCTCGACTTTCAGAAAGCCTTTGATAAGGTACCTCACCGCCGGCTAATGGCGAAAGTGCGCGCGCTGGGTATCGGTGGGGAAATAGGTAGGTGGATTGAAAACTGGCTGAGGAATAGGCGGCAGAGGGTGGTAATTAAAGGGGCTAGTTCGGGTTGGGCCTCGGTCACTAGTGGGGTTCCTCAGGGTTCCGTTTTGGGACCACTGTTGTTTACCATTTACATAAATGATATCGACGGTGGCATCGTCAGTCGGATCGCCAAATTCGCTGATGACACCAAGCTTGGGGCCAATGTTGGGACGCCCGAAGCGATCGAGGAACTGCGTGCGGACCTAGGTAGGATAGGAGAGTGGTCCAAAAAATGGCAAATGCCGTTTAACTTGGGTAAATGCAAAGTGATGCACATTGGCTACGCCAATCCCAAGTCGGACTACTCGATGTTGGGCAGTAATATCGAGGTGACTGATTTAGAAAAGGACTTGGGTGTGCTAATTAGCAGCGACCTTAAGTTTACGAAACAGTGTGTAGAGGTGGAAAAGAAAGCCCAGAAACTATTGGGTTATATCAGGAGGCAATTTCAGTTTCGGAACAAGGAGATTGTGCTCTCACTATACAATTCCCTTGTTCGGCCGTACCTGGAATATGCTGTGCAGTTCTGGTCGCCCACCCTCAGGAAAGATATTGAGAGGCTGGAGCGAGTGCAGGCGAGGGCCACAAAGTTAATCCCTTCCGTTAGGCATATGGGCTACAATCGACGGTTACGCGCCCTGAACTTGTTTTCGCTTGAAACTCGGAGGCTGCGCGGTCAACTGATCGAGGTTTTCAAGCTCTTACGAGGGTTCAACGATGTCGATTTTAGAAGTATGTTTAGTTTAAATGATAACCCAACTCGCAACAATGGTTGGAAGTTGGATTTGAAACGGTTTAGGACTAGTGTGTGTGGGAATTACTTTACGTATAAGATCTGTGACACATGGAACAGGTTACCTTCGAAAGTTGTGAACAGTTCCTCTGTGGATCAGTTCAAGAAAAGGTTAGACGAAATCTTGCACACTATTTGAGTGTGTAAAGACATTTAGGACCTCAGTCTGCGGAAATTTCTTTTCCTATAAAGTAGTTAATATCTGGAACCAACTTCCCTCAGAGGTTGTTTCCAGTCAAAGTGTAAATCTGTTTAAAAATAGGCTAGACAAAGTACTGAACACACTCATAGTTTAAGATTAAAACCTCAGAAAACTCTGCAGGAGTTCGCTTGCTCGGTGTCTCTGTGAGCAAGCTAAATATAGAGCTATTTATATATTCTCCACTTTCCTGTAAAATTTCCTTGGCTACTTTTCCAGGGTCAAGGTATTTTCTTCAACCTTTTTCCGTACCTGCCTCTGGCAGGGAGGGAGCGGAGTGTGGGGAGAGAGCCTTCTACTTTACTATCCAGTTTTCTACTACTGCTAGGATAGTTGAAAGAAAAATAAACTTTTACAAAATTTTCCCTGGCTCCCGTTGCCATTGGTACCTCCTCGGTAAGGGCCGCAAGGCCTTTTGAGGTACTTCTTTTCCTTGTAACTCCTCCTTGTAACTCTCTCTCTCTCTCTCTCTTCTCTCTCTCTCTCTCTCTCTCTCTACGATAACATGAAAATTTTACTGGATGCTCTCGTATACGACCAACATAACTGGAGGATCTGTGGAGATTTGAAGGTAATACTAATATCATAAGTAAACTATTGCTATTGACTATGTTGTTTTTCCAAAGGTTATTTGAGAGCGTATAAGAACACTTAACTTCCCCTAGAAGTGATACAGTCCAATGCATATAAATGATATCGACGGTGGCATCGTCAGTCGGATCGCCAAATTCGCTGATGACACCAAGCTTGGGGCCAATGTTGGGACGCCCGAAGCGATCGAGGAACTGCGTGCGGACCTAGGTAGGATAGGAGAGTGGTCCGAAAAATGGCAAATGCCGTTTAACTTGGGTAAATGCAAAGTGATGCACATTGGCTACGCCAATCCCAAGTCGGACTACTCGATGTTGGGTAGTAATATCGAGGTGACTGATTTAGAAAAGGACTTGGGTGTGCTAATTAGCAGCGACCTTAAGTTTACGAAACAGTGTGTAGAGGTGGAAAAGAAAGCCCAGAAACTATTGGGTTATATCAGGAGGCAATTTCAGTTTCGGAACAAGGAGATTGTGCTCTCACTGTACAATTCCCTTGTTCGGCCGCACCTGGAGTATGCTGTGCAGTTCTGGTCGCCCACCCTCAGGAAAGATATTGAGAGGCTGGAGCGAGTGCAGGCGAGGGCCACAAAGTTAATCCCTTCCGTTAGGCATATGGGCTACAATCGACGGTTTACGCGCCCTGAACTTGTTTTCGCTTGAAACTCGGAGGCTGCGCGGTCAACTGATCGAGGTTTTCAAGCTCTTACGCGGGTTCAACGATGTCGATTTTAGAAGTATGTTTAGTTTAAATGATAACCCAACTCGCAACAATGGTTGGAAGTTGGATTTGAAACGGTTTAGGACTAGTGTGTGTGGGAATTACTTTACGTATAAGATCTGTGACACATGGAACAGGTTACCTTCGGAAGTTGTGAACAGTTCCTCTGTGGATCAGTTCAAGAAAAGGGTAGACAAAATCTTGCACACTATTTGAGTGTGTAAAGACATTTAGGACCTCAGTCTGCGGAAATTTCTTTTCCTATAAAATAGTTAATATCTGGAACCAACTTCCCTCAGAAGTTGTTTCCAGTCAGTGTAAATCTGTTTAAAAATAGGCTAGACAAAGTACTGAACACACCCATAGTTTAAGATTAAAACCTCAGAAAACTCTGCAGGAGTTCGCTTGCTCGGTGTCTCTGTGAGCAAGCTAAATATAGAGCTATTTATATATTCTCCACTTTCCTGTAAAATTTCCTTGGCTACTTTTCCAGGGTCAAGGTATTTTCTTCAACCTTTTTCCGTGCCTGCCTCTGGCAGGGAGGGAGCGGAGGGTGGGGAGAGAGCCTTCTACTTTTCTATCCAGTTTTCTACTACTGCTAGGATAGTTGAAAGAAAAATAAACTTTCACAAAACTTTCCCTGGCACCCGTTGCCATTGGTACCTCCTCGGTATAGGCCGCAAGGCCTTTTGAGGTACTTCTTTTCCTTGTAACTCCTTGTAACTCTCTCTCTCTCTCTCTCTCTCTCTCTCTCTCTCTCTGTGTGTGTGTGTGTGTGTGTGTGTACAATTTCCAAATTTGCAGACGATACGAAATTAGGTAGTAGTGTAGGTACTGAGGAGGGCGTAAGAACGCTTCAAATTGATCTTGACAGGATGGGCGAGATGGTCTCCTACATGGCAGATGCCATTCAACTTGGACAGATGTAAGGTAATGCACATAGGTTATAAAAACCCAAAGACCGATTACTCTCTCTTGGGAAGGAACTTGACTAAGACCGATCTAGAGAAAGACTTGGGAGTTTATATCAGTAATGATCTCAAACCGTCGAAACACTGTGCAGAAGTCGAAAAGAGGGCCTTAAAAATATTAGGTTATATTAAAAGACGGTTCCAGTTTAGGAACGAAGAGACTTGCAATGTCTCTTTATAATTCGCGTTAGACCTCAACTCGAATATTGTGTGCAGTTTTGGTCTTCGTCCCTTAGGAAGGATATAGAAAGGTTAGAAAGGGTACAAGCAAGGGCTACAAAATTGATCCCTTCAATAAGAATGCAAAACTACCAACGGAGACTGGAGCGCCTAAATCTGTTTACCTTAGAGACGAGGAGGTTGCGCGGTCAGCTTATTTAAGTCTTCAAGATGCTCAATGGAATAGACCAGTTAGACTGCAGGAACTTAATCTCACTTAATGCCAATCCGACAAAAAATAATGGGTTTAAACTGGAACTAAAGACATTTAGGGCCTCTGTCTGCGGCAATTTCTTTTCCTATAAAATAGTTAATATCTGGAACCAACTTCCCTCAGAGGTTGTTTCAAGTCAAAGTGTAAATGTGTTTAAAAATAGGCTAGACAAAGTACTGAATACTCTCATGGTTTAAGACTAAAACATAACGTAACTCTGCAGGAGTTCGCCTGCGCCGCGGTGTCTATGTGTGCATGCGTAATTATAGAACTATCTTGTATATTCTCCACTTTCCTGTAAAATTTCTTTGGCTACTTTTCCAGGTTCAAAGTATTTTCTTCAACCTTTGTCCGTTCCTTCCTCTGGCAGAGAGGGAGCGGAGGGTGGAGAGAGAGCCTTATACTTTTCTATCCAGTTTTCTGCTAGAATAGTTGAAAGAAAAATAAACTTTTTTAATAACAGGAACCTCCCAGAGAGAGTGGACCGGAAGGTCATTGAGACGTCCTATTGTCCTTGTATCTCTGGCTCTCTCTCTGTCTCTGTCTCTCTGTTGAGTGGATCTTAGGGTCTTTGTTAGCCTGTCTTTCTGTTTATTCGCCCTAAATCTTTTGACGCTAGCATTTGAAATGTGTATACAGTCGAAATGTCTCCTATACTACGTACATATTAGTGATGCATGTCACATCCGCATCCACATCCTCATAAAATTCAACATCCGCATCTGCGGGTTGCGGATGTTGCCGATGTGTACTATTTACTAAATTGCTATTTTTGAAGCACAATTTGTCCCTCATTTAGTTCAAATATTGGCAATGTAGCTGGCAATGTCTGTTGTGTATTTGTATAATTAACTGTTCATGCTACAGTACATAACAATGTCATAAGCACACTCCTTTCCAAAGGGTGGTGGTTGGGGAAAGTGGTTGTTGGGATGCAAGATTAGTTTCGTCCCCGTCCCGCATCCTGGTAACATACAGTTGTGTGGCGAAAACTCGTCCAAAAAAAAATGTGTATGTAAAAAAATTATGATTGCAAAATAATATTACTTAATATCTAATATTATCGGATATCTAATATTTATACCTAACCAAAAATCGAAAGTCAATTAATAAATTAAGTATGAATTTAAACTATCATATTATCAAGCTGACAAATTTATGCATGACCATCTGATAGGAAACTGATAGGAAAAACGTTGGGTTGAACTGAATTTAGTTTGGGGAATTCGTTATCATCATAAATCAAGTCAAAAGAAATAGGATACCTTTGGTTTAGTAACGAATTTTGTTATACGGGATACAAAGTTTCGTTGTAATCCAACTCATTCTTGGGCTCTCAGTGAATTGAAGAATTTGTAATTCAAAATAATTTAAAACATACTCGTATATTACATTACAACCCATATTAGACATTCTCTGATTGCAAACAACTTGTTACCATGGAAACACATTACCAACAATCGTTCTACATTTGATAGGTGGGATGGATTACACGAATAAAATCAAATTTCATAATGTTGACGTATGACCTTATGCAAGTTGGCCTAATTCCAGATCGACCTTAGCAGGTATATGGATTTCAAATGAAAATGAAAAGTTTATTTAATACTTTAACCAAGAGTTACTAACCCATACATACATTTCAGATTTTCAGTGAAAATGAGTGACTTGACCTGACCTGACCTGACCTAATATAAACTAACTTAACATGAATTTAACTGATATGAATAAAGTCGAGCTTTCCGACATTACTTAAGTTCAGAAATTTTGGTGTCAACATTATGCATGTCGACACTGTCCAGACCGACATTGTTCGGCTACTCTACCCCTCTTAATTTGAAAAACTTAATCGTATCGTTTAATATAGTTGTGAAACAAACGTAAATTTCTTTGAAATCAATCTATTTTATTCAAAGCTTCTATTTTTTATCGTTATCTTCAGTATCATCAATAATCTATTATTTAATTTAAACTTTTGTTTGGATTTTAAACGCTCAAGTAAGAGAAATTATGAAGGTATAATATTTGCTAAATTTCACCACAAGTAAGAATTTACTTGACAAGCGACTTCGACCTCTTGAATTTTGCGGCAACTGAGACGTACGAGTAAATTCGTCTTCTTCCCTTTATTTTTGAGAAAAATAAAGAAAAATCCGAAACCCATATTCAGTTTTTGATAGTGATAGAGAACTTTACAGGTTTAAAGGTTACAGCTTCAGTATCTTCGGTTATGTACAGCAAAAGACAGAATTCGTTAACCTCTTCAAAAAGCTGGAGAGGTTGTTTTTTTTGGTACGGCTGGTTTCTCACATTCGTATCATAGCTTCAGGGAACGTCTATCGAGTGCGTATTTTTAGGGTTATGTAGCCTCCTTCGTAATGGAAAAGGTCATGTACACAGAAGGGACCTACAGCTTTACTTGGGATCCGAACCACGTGTCCCCTTTGCATTATATAAAGGTAGCACACGTTTCTGGTATTTCATTGGGGGTTTTGCCATTTATTCTTCAGAACAATCAACGTGGTGTCTATTTACTTTTGTCAACCCTGTGTGTGTGGTGTGTGTGTGTGTGTGTGTGTGTGTGTGTGTGTGTGTGATATATATATATATTCAACAATTTTAAGTCATGATGACTCGGGGAAATAGAAATAGTTACCTTCTTTTTTTAAAGTATTAGGGAAAGTTCTATTCGCAACTGTTCATGAAATTATTGCATATTCTCCCTCTTTCATACGCATCTTCTACGCTCATAATTCGCGTGGCTTTTACTTTCTCTACTTTTAAACTGCTTTATTACATATTTCGTTCGTAAAGAAAAAGTTTTTACATCTTATGTACACGTACCAAAGTGATAGACATCCAGGACTCCTTTTTTAATATATATATATAATATAATATATAAATATATATATAAATATATATATATATATATATATATATATATATAATATATATATAGCCCCATGTATCGTTCTCCGTGACGTAACGTAAAGGCGATCGATTTCCGACTGATAAATTATGCATCCCACTCCATACTTCGCAAAGAGCATTTCCCGATTTCAGTTCCATCACGAGAAGCGTCAAGAATCTGAAATAAGGAAATATGTTCATTATAGTTCCACCTTGTTTACAAATGCAAAACCTTGATTAATGTACTTATAAATTAATAAATAAACAATAATTTAATATTTACTTCTCTGTCATATGGTGTCTGTGGTGTAGTGGTTAGCGTCGCTGACTACGAATCCATCGGCCCCGGGTTCGAGACCCGACGGCAGCCGGCGCGCAGCAAAACCCAGCTGTTCATCCTTCCACACAATAAAGAAAGTGGTTGGTAGATAAATGGGTACCCTAGGTGGCCTAGTGGTTAAGACGCTGGGCTGCTGATGGGGCGTGGTTCGGATTCCACGTTAAACTGTAGGTCTAAGGTGGAGTGAAAAGCTTGACCTTCGACAGAATGAACAATTCGGGCGGAAGCTAACCAAAGGTTATATATATATATATATATTATATATATATACATACTGTATATTGATTATATACGAAGACAAGTAAAACGTGCAGGGATGAAGTGGATTCGACCTCGCGTTGCAGAGCAACGTCCCGAGCACAGCACCTTACCGCCACGCCATCAATTTACGGTTATTGTAGTTTATTATGATATAATTCACTGAAGGGTCACTAGTATATTTTCTGATAAAAGCACAAGATAAAACGAGTGTCGCTCAAAAACTACCCTTGCAAGGAAACGTTTTGGTTTCCTGGATGGTATAGTGGTAAAATGCCGTACCCAGGACGTTGTTCTGCGACGCTGGGACGAGCCCTCCTCTCTGCTGCACGTTTTATTTGAATATTCGTGTGTGTGTGTGTATATATATATATATATCAGGACTTTGGTCTTGCATTGTCTCTATCACCGGACTTCAATCACTGTGATTTCTTATACGAGAATATATGAAGAACGGGGTCTTCAAAGAGAATCTTAGGACAATAGAAGCTCTGAAACCACTGATTGAACGCGAGACCCGCTCCCTTTCTACGCAAACGCTGGAAACCGCGATAAGAAATTAGACTACCCGGATTTGTCAAATAATTTAGCAAAATGGAAGAATTCTTTGAATACGTTGCGTGATTTTAAAAAATAAAATAAACCCTCTCATTCTCCCACAATAATTGTTCCAAGTTTCATGACCGTAAATTAATCCACTGATTTTTGTTATTTGTTTAAAGCAGTGGTTTCCAACCTTTTCTGACCCCAGGCACCCCAGTGCTATATGTTTTTATATTTTTCTTTCGCAGTACCTCGAAGGATTTTCGTTTCTCACTGTCCAACAATCAGTTCTTCTCCCCCCCCCCCACCGCCACCCTTAATGGGGTAACTTTAAACCGAGACATTTGGCAAACTACCATACTTCGACCACTAATAAATATTATTTGGCGACAGCTGAGACGAATTTTCGTCGTCATTCCTTTATTTTGAAAAATAGTTTTCATATGGACGTAACCAAATGGGGACTATTTCGTTTTATTTGAAATTTCTTTATCTTCAGTAACTTTTCAATTCTTAATTATTTATTTTTGTCCTATTCATGAAACGGATCACCTGAAGATCCGTCACCCCAGCCTTTTTTAGTTAGCTTTATAAGGCTAACTAACAAAAATATCACGACTTAACTTAACCAGTCGTTAGGTCAACTGTACGCCCTTGACGATTGGTTAGGTTAGGTCGTGATATTTTCGTTAGTTAGCCGTATAAAGCTAACTAAAAAAGGCTGGGGTGACGGATCTTCAGGTGATCGCATGAAACTTCGCGGTACCTCTTGGAGGCAGCCGCGGGACCCCAGTTGAGAAACGCCGTTTAAAGTGTAGCATAAAGAATCATCTTATATGCGTGATCTACAGTAAGAGTTAATTTAATTTTTCCATTACTTAATCACAAGGTACAAATTACGTTTATGGACTAAGAATACGTTGTTAAGAAGGAGCCTCTTTAACGGATCGCTGGACATAAATTTGCTAATGAGCAAACTTTCAACACAATTTTTAAAAGACACCAAAAAGATTTCAGGCCTTGAAAAATAATAAAAGTAATTAATGTCAATTTTATTTCACAAACTTTACAAAGTTCCGTGCTATGGTTATTTATATAATTACAATATAATTAATATAATAACTAAATAATTAATAATAATAATTAATATAGACTAAATAATTAATTATAATGATTAATATAATGACTAAATAATTAATTATAATGATTAATATAATGACTAAATAATTAATTATAATGATTAATATAATGACTAAATAATTAATTATAATGATTAATATAATGACTAAATAATTAATTATAATGATTAATATAATGACTAAATAATTAATTATAATGATTAATATAATGACTAAATAATTAATTATAATGATTAATATAATGACTAAATAATTAATTATAATGATTAATATAATGACTAAATAATTAATTATAATGATTAATATAATGACTAAATAATTAATTATAATAATTAATATAATGACTAAATAATTAATTATAATAATTAATATAATGACTAAATAATTAATTAATAATTAATATAATGACTAAATAATTAATTATAATAATTAATATAATGACTAAATAATTAATTATAATAATTAATATAATGACTAAATAATTAATTATAATAATTAATATAATGACTAAATAATTAATTATAATAATTAATATAATGACTAAATAATTAATTATAATAATTAATATAATGACTAAATAATTAATTATAATAATTAATATAATGACTAAATAATTAATTATAATAATTAATATAATGACTAAATAATTAATTATAATAATTAATATAATGACTAAATAATTAATTATAATAATTAATATAATGACTAAATAATTAATTATAATAATTAATATAATGACTAAATAATTAATTATAATAATTAATATAATGACTAAATAATTAATTATAATAATTAATATAATGACTAAATAATTAATTATAATAATTAATATAATGACTAAATAATTAATTATAATAATTAATATAATGACTAAATAATTAATTATAATAATTAATATAATGACTAAATAATTAATTATAATAATTAATATAATGACTAAATAATTAATTATAATAATTAATATAATGACTAAATAATTAATTATAATAATTAATATAATGACAATTAATTAATTATAATAATTAATATAATGACAATTAATTATAATAATTAATATAATGACAATTAATTATAATAATTAATATAATGACAATTAATTATAATAATTAATGACTAAATAATTAATTATAATAATATAATGACTAAATAATTAATATAATGACTAAATAATTAATATAATGACTAAATAATTACAATAAATATGAAAAGCTATATACAGTATATAGCAGAAGTATATTAGGATCACCTGAAGATCAGGGCCCCCAGCCTTCTTTAGTTAGCTTTATAAGGCTAACTAACGAAAATATCACGACCTAACCTAACCAATCGTCAAGGGCGTACAGTTGACCTAACGAATGGTTAGGTTAGGTCGTGATATTTTCGTTAGTTGGCTAACTAAAGAAGGCTGGGGGCCCTGATCTTCAGGTGATCCATATATTATTTTCTTACAATTTTATGAACTTGACTTCCTTCTCAATTTTATATTTAGTGTTTTATGTATGTTTAAGCATACGAAATACTAAATTCATTATTTGATGATAAACTGTTAGGTTAAACATTTACTTTTCTTTATTCAGTAGTAATTTCTCCGAAATATTAATTAATGGGATTCCAATTAGTTATTTTAACTTAAAATTTAACATTAAATTAGGGAAAATGACTCTTTGATCGAAATGGTCCGAATAATGGTTGTTAAAAATTTAGTTATTTATTTCGTATTTATTTTCATTTTCATCCGCTTTCAAAGTATAGATTTCGCTATGAATTATGATTTGAAGTTAGGAAAATGTAAACAGAAGCTTTTAAAGCCAAAGATTATATTTTTAGCCCGGCATTATACTCTCATTTAGTCACAATAAGCGCAGGCTCTTAGAGACGCTCTACAATTTTAAAATAATTTTTCCAAATTTTGCTTAAATGTTTATGTGCTTTTATGCTTCTTAAAATTGTATTTTGTAAAAATTTAATTGAATCTCAAAGATGTTTGCCTGAAAAGCTCTCATACTTCCTAATGGCATATTAAGATAAGAATGCTCTGATTAAGCTACTTGCCACTAAAATATAAAATTAAATGTTAATGCCAACATTGTTTAAACCTAAATGGATGTGATGTATACCTTATGTAGTGTATTCTTTCTGAATAAAAATTGTTTTGCTCGTTTTGTATTCGCGTTACTTCTCATACCTATTAATCACTGGAAATGGGCATATTATAGAATAACGTTGGAAAATATTTTATCAATTTTAATCCTATTTTTAATGCAAAAACATTAAAACGGTTTTAATAATATTACATAATACAAATGCTAGTCAGAAAAATATGACGACATACTCGTACAGCAACATACGTTGAATAAAGGAAAAACATACTGATGCAGGTAACATTTACATTATTTTTGCTGTTTACTCGGTCTCAGATTAATTCTCAAAGAACTGTTTATATAGTTTACATACTGAAATTACACGTTCTAAGCGCAAGTACTTAGCCCATATTTTGCATAAATATTGTGTGTTTCTGTCTTTGCTTTTACATACCTGACAACATCCCCTTTTCACTGTTTCTGGTTCTTTCACTCACTCTCTTTTGGTTGCACGTTTAAGGTACTGTAGTAAAGGTGCATCACGTTAAAGTACATAAATTGTATTAAATCAAATTATAAAAAGATTTATTATAAATTATTATAAATTATGGGCAACTGAAATATTTATAAGAGATATTGGATCACTTGAAGATCAGGGCCCCATGTATTCTTGTTTTGCGCTTTACAGTACTAAATATAATAATAAATTAAATCGAATGCCCGGTTAGGTTAACTGGATCACCTGAAGATCCGTCACCTCAGCCTTTTTTAGTTAGCTTTATAAGGCTAACTAACGAAAATATCACGACCTAACCTAACCAATCGTTAGGTCAACTATACGCCCTTGACGATTGGTTAGGTTAAGTCGTTATATTTTCGTTAGTTTTAACCAAAACTATTCAACATACCTTTGTTCTTGTATTAGTCGCGTCATAAGTCGTTACCCGCACTGGGTCTACGATACACTAACACTCGTAACCTGTGCTGCAGAGAATGGAACGAACAAAATCAAGTTGTAGAGGACGAGAAGAGGAAAAGGAACAGGAGAATAAATTGACAATTTATGCCATCTATGAGTAATATATAAAACTATTTGCACTAGGTTCGTCGGACGCACGCCAATACTGCCGTGTCGAGTGTGTAAAACGTAGTATTTTGTATATAGTTTCTATAATTTATAAAATATAACGTAAAATAGTTACTCATTACTAATTAAATTCTAATAAAATTAAAAATTGTGGTAATTCGAAATTCGGTATTAAAAGTTCTGAAAGGATATTTTGACTTGAAGGCTGATTGTATTCTAGAGAAGAGTCGTCGTCAAAGCTGGCTGAGGAGTTAGAGGAGAGTAATCGGCGTTTTGCCTCGTGCTCTCTTTCTCCGGTCTCTTTCGTTTTTATGGCTCCTACGAATTGCCTCGTAGGAGTTGGTGAGTTTCTACCACGTTGTGAGAAGTGTTGGCCTTCATTCACTGGCTAGCCTCCTTGTGGGATTAGTAGGCCTGGGGGTTTGGATTCAGAAACCTACAAGAAGAGCCTGCTCTCATTTAGAGTAACATGACTGAACATGCCTGGTTGAGCCCGGACATAATTTCTTTCTTCCACCGATGTAAGATGGAAAGACGACTGATAGTTGATGATAAGTTTTATTGGCAGAATATAAATCCCATAAAAGGATCACATGAAGATCAGGCCCCCAAGCCTTCTTTAGTTAGCCTTATAAGGCTAACTAAAGAAGGCTGGGAGTGGTTACTCATTAAAAGGTACAAAACTGAGCTACAGAAACCTCCATACATGATATGAACAAAATCTCGATCCTGAAGAAATATCAGATATCCTCAGCAGCACAAACCGTGCGTCTACTAACGATGAAGAAAACTGCAGACCAGAGGCAATTACATTTCAAATTATAAGAACATACTGTATATGTGTAAAGTACAGGGTGTTTCTAAAGCCGCGCAACCGACTATGTAGGTTGTGCGACTTTAAAAACACTTTGTATAATATTCAGAGTGAGAGAGCAGATTAAACTAGAATTCATACAGTAAAAGATCACGCCTATTGCAATTAACCAGCCGATAGCACACCAAATGAAAGCTACTGTATGGGTTAACAAGCAAAATAACACACTCTAAATATACTGGTTTTTTGGTTGTTTTTTTTAACAAACGAAAAGAAGTTGTTACAGTTATGGAATATCATTATCAGAATGTGAAGTTACAAGGAAAAGAAGTACCTCAAAAGGCCTTGCGGCCCATACCGAGGAGGTACCAATGGCAACGGGTGCCAGGGAAAATTTTCTATACACTCAAATAGTGTGCAAGATTTGGTCTAACCTTTTCTTGAACTGATCCACAGAGGAAAAGTACAAGGAAAAGTACCTGCTAATAAATACAAATAATAGAATTTAAAACAGAGCAATAGTACATATCTGAAACATAAAATTTAAAAATTCACTCAAAAAAACCTTTTTATTTCATTTGCACAAAAAAAGTTTGTTTGGATTTTAGACGAAGAAAGTGACGTTAAAAAAAAAGTTTATTAAAGTTTGTTAAAAACAAAGTTTGATAACAAAGTTTGTTAAAAATTGAATTAGATAAAATGATGTTACTTCGAGACAAATTTGGTTTAAATTAAACGCACAAAAAGTATATTTAAATTAACTTCGCTTCATTTGAGAAAATTTTTGATAATAAATAATAATTCCAAGTAAATATAATTCGATGTGTTTAAATCTAAATGAGACTTATTTTGAAATAACATAATTTATTTAGTTCACTTTCAACAAAACTAAGCCTGATAATTCGGAACGCGAAAC